>VMDO01026597.1:0-14879 GCA_007922755.1 Pedetes capensis | reverse complement strand
CAGGCTTTTAAATTATAGTGATTCCATAAATGTATGGGCTGGGGTATAGCTCAGTTGGTAGAGCGCTGCTTTGCACTCTCTGAGACCTTGGGTTTGGTCCCCAGGACCACAAAAATGGGAGAAGGACTTGGCATTCCATTCTGGAGAACAATCCCAAAATAATCAGCCATTGAAAACCATGTGAATAGCAGAGAAGCACTGACATAGTGTGAGGTACAGCACAATGTCGGGGAGTGTTTCATTCTGTTATACATGGGGTTGTTATGAGTTGGACCCAACTCAACAGCACCTAACAACAACAATACAACATAAATGTATGGAGAATATACTCAAACTTTTATCGTATTCTAAATTTCAACCCATGATATTTGTATTTCCATTTAATAAATTTAGTCCCAAACAGAAGGAAGACAGTTTTTCCTAAAATACTCTCCTTTACAGTGCTCAATGTAGCAGTTATCTATGAGGTAATATTCTATTACTGTTGTAGAAAAATTTAAATCAAAAGTTAAGATGTCATAATGTTTGCTTGAAATGTAATTACTAGAACTTAATGTTCTTTGTTTAAAACTTATACATTCCATCCTGTAAGTCACCGCCAATCTCCTTGCTTCTTATCTATTTCCATGAAAACCTCCACCCTGTTAGCCACTTCCTGATTTCTTACAATTGCCAGACTCAGCTTGTTGTCTACTCTTCACCCTGTTGGCCACTTCCTGATTTCTCACAACTGCTAAACACAGTCTATTGAATGTACTCTCCACCCTGTAAGCCACTTCCCAATTTCCTGTATCATGTAGATTTTACCTGCCTATTTCCATGGAACTATTAACCCACCTACAGATGATCATGTAGGCTGTGCACATGTGGTTTCAACCAGCAACCCCCACCCTATAAACTATACAATCCCAGAAAAACTGGGGTTCGGAGTCAGTCCTGAGAGGACTCGTTTCCTTGCTATGGGGTGACCTTGCTATGTTGTTGTTAGGTGCCAGCAAGTCATGTCCGACTCATAGCGACCCTCATAGTGTTTTCAACAGCTGATTATTTTGGGATTGCCTCTGGAGTGGATTGCCATATCCTTCTCCCATGACCCTGCTAGAGCAATACATTTTTTACCCAACTCCTGAGTGTCTCCAAGTACTTTCGGTTTTCTCACACCACTTCATTACAAATTCTGCAAAAAAATTTTGGTCTCAGAAGCCCAGAGATGTCTATAAAAGACATGCATACTTTCTTCACAACAATCAACATTATTCAGAACTGGTTGGGAGCGTTGGTCTGAGCTGACTTTCCTCTGATGTTGAAAGACCTACATAGACCCTTTGTATCCCATGGGTAGCCTGGGTTAGGTGCCCAGCCAAAGATCCTGAGCAGAAAGCAGTCCTTATCTTCATTTCTAATATGAGTCCCCAGGCTGGCATATTTGCTTCATCTATCTTCTGGTTTCAATTTTTAGTTATGTCTTCTTAGTCTTATTAAATATACTTCCTTTGTAACAATGGCCTTCAACTTATTTTAAATGGAGGTCAGAGTAAACTGTACAGATAAATGGGGTTCAAGGATTTAGGCAAAGTTCTTGCCTTCTGGGCTAACCAGCCCTAACCCTTCCTCTAAGATTCCAAGTCTGGTCACTTCTTACATCTCCCCATCACCATGTTGTGCCTGGACTACTGTAACAGCCTCCAACAGGCCTTCCTGCTTCCACCCTGCCCCAAATACTGGTACTCTGATATTTTATGATTATGATTATGATTATGATTGTAAAATTTGCAGCTAGTGAAATGCACAGAGCTTAAGTGCATGAGTTCTGGCCAATTATCTACCTGGGTAACCATCACACCAATTAAGATGAACCTTCTCTTCCCACCAAAATGTACCTTTATGCCCCTTTATAGTGAGTTCTCATCCCCACAGGCAACTACTTTTCTTTTTTCATTACCATCCACCAGCTTTACCTGTCCCTGAACTTAAAACATGAAATCATACATTATACACTTTTTTGGGTCTGCCTTCATTCATGCAAATAAGGCAATTCCAGTGCTGTGGGTATCAATACTTTCTTTTTTATGGGTAGTTTCCATCTATGAGTATTCCACAATCAGTTTAGTTTCATTAAGGTAAACACTGGGAATGTTTTCAGTATGATTTAAAGGTTTGTTTCTCTGACGATGACTATAGATCTTAGCACATTTTCATATATGTATTGGCCTTTCATAGGTGTGTATTTAAGTCTTTTTTTCCATTTTTTAAAATGTGGATTGTCCTTTTATCATTGAGCTTTAGAAATTCTTTATATATTCTGGTTACAAATCATTTGTGTCTGGACTTAAGTTTTTGTCAAGTATGTGCATTGCTGATTCTTTTTCCAACTTTGTAATTACCTTTTTATCCCCCTAATGATTTCTTCGGATGAAGAGCAGCTTTTAATTTTTAATGAAGACCAACTTATCGTTTTTTGCTTGTACATATTTGGTGCTTTAGTTTTTTTGTTTGTTTGTTTTTGGGTTTTTGTTGTTGTTGTTGTTGTTGTTGTTGTCATATTGAGATAGAGGCCTCCAGTCTAAGGTGCCCCTGCCTATCCTGAAGTCAAAAGGATATTCTCCTCTGTCGTTCTATAAACTTTGTAGTTTTACAGTCTGTCCTTAGGTGTACAGTACACCTCAAATTATTTTTGAGTGTAACCTGAGATCAAAGTTAACTTTTTCTATATGATTACCTAGTTATTCCAGCACCATTTATTACAAAGATATTTCTTTGGCCATTGAATTGCCTTGGCAACATTGTCAAAAAACCAACTGATCATACATGTGTGGGTTTCTTTCAGGACTCTGTTCTGTTCCATTGATCAGTTTGTCTTTCCTTACACCAATACCACATAATCTTGAGGAGCTGCATAATAAGTCTTGAAATCATATAATGAGGGTTCTCTAAACTTGCCCTTTTTCAGGATTGTTTTAACTATTCTAGGTCTTTGCATTTCCATACACATTTGGAGTCAACCTGTAAATTTTGATGTAGGTACTATAACGTTTTTAAAATAAGCAATTTTAAAATAAGCATCATTACTTCCTTCTCCCTCTCCCCACCATAATCAAAAACTGCACTGGCTCTAAGAAAATCTAAGCCTCTCAGTATGGTCTCTATCTCTGGCCTTCCTGGTCTTTGATGATTCCTGGGGCCAAAATAGGGTATCTGCCATGCTGTGAGAATTCCACAGCATTCCGTAACCAAGGCTGTAGCCACGTACTGCAGTTCCCCTAGGGACTCTGACTACTCCAGAAAGCCCAGTATAAAACTGATGAATGATGACATTCCCATGGCTCTATCTAAGGACATTTCTCATCTCGTGACAACATTATTGCAACATTCTGACAACATAGGATTTTCCAAATTCTTTCCTTGAATTTAATATCTCTTCTCTTGGCAACATATGCTTCCTACTAAATACCTAAGTGCATTAGCAATTTTTCTAGTTTTAAATGTAATCACAGAATTGATCAATACTGACCGTGTGTGATAATGAATGTATCTTACTGACATTACCAGCTGGACACATGAGCTTACTTATCTGTTAAAGGAAAATACAGCATATTACATTAATTTTAATGGAAATTAATGGTAACTTATATTTCCCATGAGAAAATTCTGTTCCAGTTATCACACATTTCGAAAGATGAGTATATGTTGTTGTAGTGGTGGTTGTTAGGTGCCATTGAGTTGGGTCTTACTCATAGAGACCTGCATAGGGTTTTCAATGGCTGATTATTTCGGGGTTGCTTTGGGAGTGGATTGCCACATCCTTCTCCCTCTTTTTTTTTTTTTTTTTTTTCTGGTACTGGGGTTGAACCCAGGGCCTCATGCTTGCATGCTTTGCAAGTGCTGGACCACTGAGCTGCACCTGCAGCCCATTTTTTTTTCTTTTTAAGACAAGGTCTCACTAAATTATTCAGACTGCCTCTGATCTCGAACTTGTGATCCTCATGGTTCTGCCTCCCAAGTCGCTAGGATTACAGGTGTGTGCCACCATGCCTGGCTTCCTTCTCTCTTTTTTGCCATGTTGGGGATTTAACCCAGGTCCTCAGAGAGTGTGGAGCAGCACTCTACCCACAAAGCAAAATTCCAGCCCCCAATCAGTATGTAGTTACTTAAACACTAGACAATCAAACTATAACATCACTGAGTGTTCGTTCAGTATTTCATATGTGCCCAAGCATTGTCTAAACAATTTAACATGGGTGATACCATTTGATCCTCACCATCCACAATCTTTGGAGGAGGAGTAAAAAAAGCTTGCCCAAAGCCATAGGCTTCTCAACAAAGGTGGAACTCAGGGCTATCTGATTCTAAAATGAGAAACCTACAACCACTGCAAAATGGTGAGAAAATTGTACATGACTACTACATTTTGGATTTTGAAAACAATATACAAATACATATATTGTACATTTAAAAAGACCAGACAATAGTGAAGGATTCAACAAGGAAAAATACTGAATAACACAGGAAACATCAAAATGAGATGGAAGAAATACACAGAGTCATTATACCAAAAAAAAAAAAAATTGGTGGATGACCAATCATTTCAAAGTTTGCATATGATGAGGAACCAATGGTACCAAAGAAGTGGAAGCTGCCTTGAAGGAACTGGTGAAACACAAAGCTCCAGGAATTGTTGGAATGAATACCAATTGAGATGATTCAACAAACAGATACACCACTGGAGGTGCTCACTTGTTTAGGTCAGGAGATTTGGAAAACAGCTACCTGGCCAACTGACTGAAAGAGATCCATATTTGTGCCTATTCCCAAGAAAGAAGATCCATCCAAATGCAGAAATTAGCAAATAATATCATTAATATCACATGTAAGTAAAATTTTGCTAAAGATCATTCAAAAACAACCACAGCAGTATATATACAGGGAACAGCCTAAAAATCAAGCCGGACTCAGAAGAGGGCATGCAACCAGTGATATCGCTGGATAGATATTGGCTGAAAGCAGAGAATACCAGAAAGAAGTGTATCTACGTTTTACTGACTATACAAAGACATTTGACCGTGTTGATCATAATACATTATGGGTAACATTGTGAAGAATGGGAATACCAGAGCACCTAATTGTACTCATGAAGAATCTGTACATGGACCAGGAAGCAATCATTCAAACAGATTAAGGAAATACTGCCTGGTTTAAGGCAGGAAAGGTATGATTCAGGGCTCTATCCTTTCATTGTACCTTATCAATATCTATGCTGAGCAAATAATCTGAGAAGATGGACTTTAAGAAGAAGAATGTGGTATCAGGATTGGAGGAATATTCATTAACAACCGATGTTATGCAGATGCCACAACTTTGCTTGCTGAAAGTGAAGAGGATTTGAAACATTAACTGATAAAGATCAAAGAACACAGCCTTCAGTATGGATTGTGCCTCAACATCAAGAAAACAAAAATCCTTACAGTTGGGTCAGTCAGCAACTTCATGATAAATGAAAAAAAGATTGAAATTGTCCAAGACTTTGCTTTACTCGGTTCAACAATCAACACTCATGAAAGCAACAGTCAAGAAATCAAAAGATGCATTGCACTGGGAAAAGCTGTGGCAAAAGACTTCTTTAAAGTGTGGAAAAGTAAAGATGTCACATTGAAGATGAAGGTGTGCCTGACTCGTGCCATGGTATTTTCATTTGTATCATATGCTTGTGAAAGGTGCACATTGAATAAGGGGGACAGAAGAAGAATTCATGCCTTTGAATTATGGTGCCAGAGACAAATATTGAATGTACCATGGACTGTCAAAAGAACCAACAGATCTATCTGAGAAGTACAATCATACCACTCCTTGGAAGCAAGGATGGCTAGACTGCATCTTACATATTTTGGATATGTTGTTAGGAGGGATCAATCTCTGGAGAAAGACATAAGAATTGGGAGAGGGACAGGTCAACAAAAAAGGATGACTTTCAACTAGATGGATTGACACGGTGGCTGTAACAATGGACTAAATGTAGACATAAAAAAGATCATGTGCATAGCATAGTGTCAGGTAGTGTTTCATTCTGTTGTACAGAGGGTTGCTAGGAGTCAGTCCTGACTCTATGGCACCTAACGACAATAACAATAACAATACCAAGAAGGGAAAATTCTGAATTATAATAATATTATGTTTAATTTTTTGCAAGTAAGTGCCATACTGTCTTGCACAGAGGTCAAGCCATTTTATTCTCACCTCAGCACCAGCAATACATAAGGGTTTCAATTTTTCCACATCTTCATCTTCTCCAACACTTGTGGGTTATTTTTTTCTGTTTTGCTTTTTTCTAATAGTAGCCATCTTAATGGATGTGAGATTATATCTTGCTGTGGTTCTTATTTGCATTTCTTAAATACTTAGTAATATTGGGCATCATTCCATGTGCTTACTGATCTTTAGAAAAAAGTCTCCTCAAGTCTTTTGACCATTTTTAAATCTAGTTTTATTTTTTGTTGTTGAGTTGTAGAAGTTCTTCATATATTATGGATATCAATCCTATATGATTTACAAATATTTTCTCCCATTCCATGGATTAAATTTTTATTCTGATGATAACCTTAGTCCATTTTGTGCTACTATCACAGAATACCTGAGACTGGGTAATTTATGAAGGACAGAAAGTATGTCTTATAGTTCCAAAGGCTGGAAAGTCCAAGGTTGAATGAAGGGCTGCATCTGGCAAGCATCTTTTGGATGTATCATTCCATGGAGGAAGGCAGGTGGCAGAAGGACAAAAAAGCATGTAGAGGGTAAAGGATAAACTCATCCTTTATCAGAAACCCCTCCCATAACTGACCCACTCCCTCTATAACAGCATTAATTCATTCATGAGGGTTCAGTCTTCATAATCTAATCACCTCTTAAAGGGTCCACCTTTCAACACTAATGCATTGGGGCTTAAGTTTCCAGCACATGAGCTGTGGGGTACTCATTCAAACCATAGCACTTTTGATGCACAAAATTTTTAATTTTGATGTAGTACAATTCACTTTTTAGATAAACTTTGCCAAAAGATTTTCCTGAAATTTTTAAGATAAATTTTATCTTTTCTAAAAGTCTATTCATTTCCTGTCATATCCAAGAAATTATTGTCAAAGACAATGTCATGAAGACTTTCCTTGTGCTCTCATCTAATAGTTTATCAGTTTTAGCTCTTACATTTAGGTATTTAATATGTATTGAGTTGATTTTATATAGGGGGTATAGGGTTCCAAATCATTCTTTTGCATGTGGATATACAGTTGTCCCTGAATCATTTGTTGAGAATATTGCCCTTTCCTCCTTGAATAGTCCTGGCATCCTTATTGGAAATCATTGACCAAACATATAAGGTTTCCTTTCCAAGAGCTGTCTATTCTATTTCACTAGTGTATGTAACTGTCTCCCCCATGTGTCTCTCAGCTGGTTGTGCTGTGAGGATTGTGTGTTGCTGTGATGCTGAAAGCTATATCACTGGTATCTTGATACCAGCAGGGCGACTCATGGTATACAGGTTTTGGCTGAGCTTCCAAACTAAGAGAGACTAAGGAGAAGGACCCAGTGGCCCCCACCCAAAACAATTAGCCACTGAAAATCCTATGAATAGCAGAGAAGCATTATCAAACATAGTGCTGGAAAATGTGCCCTCCAGGCCAGAAGGCATTCAAGAAACAACTGGGAAAAAGTTGCCTCTTCAAAGTAGAGTCAAACCCCTGGGACCTCCTTTTACTGATATGGTACAACACAAAATGAGGAAAAAAACTTAGTGGCTGCAACATTGGGCTTAAACATAAAAAGATCATATGCAAAGCACAGTGTTGGGTAGTGTTTCATTCTGTTATATATAGGGTCACTATGAGTTGATCTGACTCAACAGCACCCAACAACAACAACAATGTATCTACCTATGTGCCAGAATGATACTACTTTGATTAATGTATCTTTGTATAGTAAGATTTGAAATCAGGAAATACAGATCCTCCAAATCATTCTTCTTTTTCAAGACTATTTTGGCTTTCTGATATCCCTTGAAATTCCATATGAATATTAGGATGGATTTTTCTATTTCTGAAAAAAGGAAAATGAATTGAATCTTTTGTTTACTCTAGGCAGTATTGATATCTTAGCAATATTAGTCTGCAGCCATACCATCATTGCATCCGATCCCACCTAGCATTCCAATCTCAGAGGCTAAGCAGTGTCCGCCTAGTTAGTCCTTGGATGGGAGACCACCTAGGAATACCAGGTGCTTCAGGCTAAGGAGAAGAACCTGGCAATCCACTCCCAAAACAATCACCCATTGAAAACCCTGTGAATAACAGAAAAGCACTGACAATAGTGCTGGACATGAGACAGTGTCAGAGAGTGTTTCATTCTATTGTACATAGGATTGCTATGAGTTGGACCTGACTCAATGGCACTTAACAGCAACAGCAATATTACATCTTTCAATCTACATATATGGAATGCCATCCATGAGCATTTCCACTTATTTGTGTCTTTAATTCTTTCAGCAATGTTTTCTTAGTATATGTCTTTCCCCTTTGTTATGGTTTGAATCTAAAATGAGCCCCCCAAAATCATGTGTGAATGCTTGGTCACCAGCAGGTGACACTGTTTTAGAAGGCTGTGGAACTTTTGGGAGGTGAGACCTCGCTGACAGAAGTAGGTAATTGGGGGTAGATCTTTGAAGGTTACTCAGCCAAACTTGCTCTGTTCCTGATCCACCATAATGTGAGCAACTCTTCACTGCACACTCCTGCCACCTCCTTGGCCATGCTCCCCACCGCTATGGGCTAAAACCCTCTAAACTATTAGCCAAATAAATCCTCCCTACCTTAAATTGTTCTGTCAGATATTTTGATAACAGCAACACATATCTAACCAACACAACCTCCTTGGTTAATTTTATTCCTCAGTATTTTATTCTTTTTGATGCTATTGTAAAAAAAAAAAAGTATTCCCAATTTCCTTTCAATTGTTTATTGTTACTACATAGAAATGCAAATTATTTCATATTGACTTTAACTTGTCACTTTGCTAAATTTATCAGTTCTTCCAGATTTTATGAGCTTACTAGGGTTTTCTACGTTTAAGATCATGTTACTTGCCAACAGAGACAATTCTACTTTTTTCACCTCTGATTTACATGTTTGATTTTTATGCACAGTGTCTATCACCATCTGATGGATCATAAATATGCTTGCTTATTATTTTATTGTGTGTCTCCTCCCAGACTAAAATCTAAGCTCCATAAATTCAGATATTTTTTACCTGATTTATTCACTGCCCATTGAATGGTGCCTGGCTACAAAGTAATAAGTAACTGAAAAATGAATAAATTGCCTCATCTGTACATAGAAGAGTCTTAGCAAATGCTTGTTGTTGTTAGGTGCTGTCAAGGCAGGTCTGACTCATAGTGGCCCTATGTACAACAGATGTAACGCTCCCGGACACTGTGCCATGCATGGCACTATTGTCAGTGCTTCTTTGCTATGCACTATTATCAGTGCTTCTTTGCTATTCATAGGATTTTTGATGGCTGATTATTTTGAGAGTGGGCAGTCAGGTCCTTCTCCCAAGCCTACAGCACCCAGTATTTCTAGGCGGTCTCTCATCCAAGGACTAATCAGGCTCAACCCTGCTTAATTTCTGACATCTGACAAGGTCAGACATCAGGGTAGCAAATAATAATTATTGTTATTTTTTATGCAACATTTTACTGCCAGAGTAATAATTAAGTCTTAAAATAAAAAGATTTCATCATGTAGAATGGTAGACATATACTAAGAAAACATTGCTGAAAGAATTAAAGACACAAATAAGTGGAAATGCTCATGGATGGCATTCCATATATGTGGATGGTTGCTTTGTAAAAAAAAAAAAATAAAGAGCACCATCATTTTGACTGTGTTAGAGTCCCTTGGCAGGCAACTTGCTCCCTGGCATGCCCTTTCAAGTAATCCCTGTGGCCTCTACAGATGACAACACAATTCCAGTGCCAGTCCATCCAGAGGGACTTCTATAAACAGGCCACTTCATCCTTTCATCTCTGCTCAAATCCTCTATAGAATCCCATGAGGCCAGGGCTGGTCTGGCCAGAGTACTGGCCAACTGACCAGCGTCCAAGTCCTTGGAGCTGGAGCTGGGACAAGGACCTCTGCCAAAGGCACCACAAAAGAAAAAGAACCAGGCCAGGCAGCCTGTCACAGTTCACTAGGAAAAGCCTGGGTTCCAGGACAAACAGAAGCCAGAAGGCCAAGGATGAAGCCAATGCCAGGGCAATGGAGCCAAGAGCTCTGAGAAAGCAGGTCAGAAGCCGGTACTGGGATGAGGAAAGGGAGAGGGACTCTGCGGTGGTCTGTAGGAACAGGGGGGTCTGCTGATGGTATTTGTAAGCAACAGAGTGAGGTCCTGGTAGGATGTGTTGCCATGAAGTACCAGTGGCCGATGGAAACCCTCAGCCTCTTGATATGTTCCCTGCTCAGCTAATTTTCTGCAACACACCTATAGTTCCTGGGAAAGGCTGTTTTTTAATTTCCTCAGGGGTTAATTAGGAAAGCAACCATTTTCCACATCCCCAAATATCTTCTAAGTTAAACTGACATTAGAATATTATTCCATTTTATTCCATATTATTCTTAATCACCATAATATTCCATAATATTCCTAATATTCCATATTATTCCTAATCACCATAATATTCCATAATATTCCATATTATTCCTAATCACCATAATATCCCATAATATTCCATATTATTCCTAACCACCTGTATCTCTCTAAATATAAAATGAAAGCACCGAAAACTGAGATTGCCTAAAATTATGATCAAAATTTTATGTATATATATATATATATATATATATATACACACATATATCTTCTGTATATATCTTCTGCCAACTCCCCTCTGACCTGCTATGATTAGGCTTCCTGAGAAAACTGTAGATGATTTAGATTGGTGGTCCTCAAACTTCACAGGCCTTGAACTCCTTTACACTTAAAAACTACTGAAGAATCCAAATGACTTTTTTTATACAGACTATATCTAGCAATTTTCATATTAGTAATTAAAATTGAGAATTTTGTGTTAGTTTTCATTTTTAAATGGCAACAAAAAACTCATTATATGTTAATATAAATAGTAAAATTTTATGAAAAAAACCATAATTTCCAAAATAAAAAATCAATAAGAAGAATGGCAGTGTTCTACATTTTGCAAAATGTTTTACTATCTGGCCTAATTAAAGACAGCAGATGCCAGGCACAGTGGCAAATGCCTATAATCCCAGTGACTCGAGAGGCGGAGGCAGGAAGATCACAAGTTCAAAGCTAGAGGCAGCCTGGATAACTTAGCAAGATCTTGTCTCAAGACAAAGAATAAAAAAGAGGCTTGAGTGCAACTCAGTAGTAGAGCACTTGCAAAGTGTGTGGAGGCCCTGGGCTCAACCCAGCACTGCAGTAGATAGACAGACAGACAGACAGACAGACAGACAGACAGACAGACAGATAGATAGATAGATAGGGCGAGCTAGACTTTGATATCTGCTTTTTCACTCAGCCTGTTGTGATATGTGGTTTTAGTTGAAGTCTATGGTGAAAACCCCATGTTGCACTCAGGTAGTTGGACTTCTACTTTTCAGGTAGCACCTAAAAGTGTTTTGGGCACATCCAGGGGTCCTCAGATCATACACTGAGAGCCAATGGTTTAGGTAATGGTGGTGCTACCATATCCCTGCCCGTGTGGATCACGGGTGGGGAAGGAGTGCACAGGTTGTAAGGACAGAGGAAGACCAGTCATGGGGTGTGTGCTTCATTATCCAGATACCTCTCCCCAGCCAGCACTACACCTGGGCAAGACCAGCCTGACCACAACTGGCTCCCTCCTGTGAGAAGGAAATTTGGACATGGAAGATCCCATAAGCCTGCTCTGAACCATGATTGGTAGAAGGGTCAAGCACTGAATGGGAAGACAGTACATGGTCCCAGGAAAGAAGTAAAGTCCAATAGTATTCAATCCCAGATGCACACTAGATCACCTGGTAGGTTTAAATGCCGATTTCATTGGCCTGAGCAAAAGTCTAGACAGCAGAATTTTTTAACACACCTCAGCTGACTCTAACAATGTAGCCAAAGGTGAACTCCACCAGACTGAAGTGGGCTTAGTAAGCCAACTACCTGGGCTTGACTCCGTGCTCTACTAGTTATATATACAACTCTCTAGTTGTATGATTAACCTTAAGCCAATTACTCAGTTTCAGTTTACCTATCTATAAAATTGCATTACTGTGAAGAATGCTCTGAATATTCAACACAATCATCCACTTAAACTTCTTAGCACTCTGACTGCCATAAAGAATGTACACAGTTAAGTACAAGCTGTCATTCTTTGGTATGATGATTGGTGCAGACTATTGGCTCTTTTCAGCTTCCAGGGACAAGTGTCACTGAAGATGCTGTCCCCAGCACAAAAGAAGTCTCCTGAGGGAGGAATCATCACTCCTGCCCCAGCACTACCACAAGAGCAGATGACCAACCTGAGTCCTTGGTCTCCTCATTTGGACATAGTGAGTCAGCAACTCCCCCAACCAGGACCCAATTTTAGAATCTTCAGGGAAACAGTGTAGCTCTTACCTGAGGTACACTAGAGTCACTAGATGGCATCACTAGGAACAGGTGCAAGAGATGCCAGTGGTGGGTGTTCCCACCGTATGTGTGTTATGTGTGTTTCTATTTATCCACACACTCATACTCTGTGGTTAGCATCAGATAATGTATTTTTCCCTTTAAGGTTACTGGGACATCTCACCTTTCAGAGAGTAGAGGGGAATATACAGAGGAGAAAAATTTTAATGACTTATTTTTGGCTTGTGAAATGTGCGTGGACCCCTGGAACAAACCTTCCTCATTTGTGTTCTAGATCATCGTTACATATTGCACTCTGCCTCTAAGCTCATTGGCTCACCCATGAAGCTTAGTAGCAACACAAAACAGGGGCCAGGGGAGAAGGAAGGGCCTGGCACACTCTCTGAACAATCAGGACAGCCATGACTCAATATTTTTATTAAGAGCCAGGATGAATCACATAACACTTCTAGAATTACTGGATATGAACAGCTCCTCTAACTGTTTACAGGATGGAATTTGAGAGGCTTCATTTTATTAGTTTTTTTTTTACTTTATTTACTCATGTATTTACTTATTTATTTATTTATCTTTGTGGTATTTGGGAACTGAACACAGGGCCTCACATATACTTTGCAAGTGCTCTATCACTAGGCTGCACCCCCAGCCCATTTTTTATTTTTTATTTTGAGACAGGGTCACACTAAGGTTCATAGACTGCCTCTGGCCTTGAACTCATGATCCTCCTGCTTCAACCTCCTGAACTGCTAGGATTACAGGCATGTCCCACCGCACCTGGCTTCAGTTTCAGAGACTTCAAACACAGATGTGCTGCTGAGTCTCACAGCATCCACCCAACAAGATGAGCTTGCTGCACTGAGGACCAATTTGGTTTTCCTCAGGTTCATTGGCTTTTACAAATTCACATGGGGGAGGGGCCAAACAAGTCTGGATAACTAACAGAAATGAACTGGAGGGATCATTTAGGGCCAATTCTATGCCTTGTGGAGGAATTACACCTATTCATCCAGGACAGAAAGTGGTCCAGGCTGCCTATAGCCACTAAAGGAGCCACAAAAACAGGAAGATAATTGAATCCAGGGCTTAACACTTCATTAGGAGTAGGATTACCAAAGGTTAATCCTCCAGATTCAGCAGGTCAAGCAGCAATTAGCAAGCCTTGTTAAAGGATCAACTCCCAAGTCAGGTCTTGACTACTGACACTAGTCCAAGCCTTGGACATGCTGGGTCAATTATGGGAGAAGGCGGCTGGCTTCATGCCAAGAGCCCACCTTCCCATCAGTTGCACAATGAGTGCATGAAAATCTTGACCAAACTGGTTGGTATGACATGATATTTTGGACTTAGCAAGCATGCTTCACTCTGTGGGTGGGATTTGCTTTGCCAAGTGGACATCTTTCCACACACTCTCCATGGAAGGGTGATACCGTGTGCCCTGGGCTGAGGGGCTGCAGTACTTCCAGGGGAAGTGATGCTCATGCTCTTCCTAGAATTCCTTCCTGAAATCAGCTTTGATCTCCTCAGGACAGCCAACCAAAGGATGGGAAGGCCAAGGGGTCAATTTTCAGGATGGATCACAGCTTCCCAGCTCTGCTCTACGCTCCCAAGGAAAGGTGCTCCTGGGGGCTCCTGAATGGAGAGGACTCCATGCCTCTGTCCTCAGCCTTGCCCTCTGCCATCCTTGTTGGACAGGATAGGGTCAGCTGTCAGCCATCTCCCAAGCTACAGTCTACCCTAGTTCAGGCCCCTTCCCTAGGACATCCCCTGGGAGGTCCAATATTTTCTCCTATGTGAAGTGTCAGGTTTAAGGAAGCCATGAAGCTGAATGAAAGGGAAATGGGTTTAAATCTGGCTAAAATATATATCTCCTAATGCTAACATCAGGGAGTAGGACCTGGCGAGCCACTCCCGAAACAACTAGCCATTGAAAACCCTATGGATAGCAAAGAAACACTGTCAGATATAGTGCCTGAAAATGAGGCCCCCAGGTTGGAAGGCACTCAAAAGACTACTGGGAAAGAGTTGCCTCCTCCAAGTAGAGTCTACCGTGATGAGGGAAATGGAGTAAAACCCCAGGGTGCTCAACATGATGATGTGACACGACTCAAAATGAGGAGAAACAACTGTAAACATCCATTAATAATTGGAACATGGAATGTACGTAGTATGAATCTAGGCAAATTAGAAATTGTTAAAAGAGAAATGGATCGCATAAA
>VMDO01026596.1:0-26609 GCA_007922755.1 Pedetes capensis | reverse complement strand
AGAGTAGAGGGAACTTCTGAGCAGAAAAGCAGCAGAGAAACCAAACCCTAAGGGTAGAGTCACTCAGGATGTTTGTAGACATGAATTCCAGTTGGTTAAAGATTTGAGGAAGTCAGAGGTAGACAGAGAAATCAGCACCATTTCAAAGGAAAGAAAGAAAGGAGAATAAAGTAGAGAGCATGAGAGAGGCAAAGAATAAAAGGCAAAAAGCATAGAAAGGAGCAAAGAAACTTTCCAACACAACACTCCAAGGCCTGGAGCCATGTTGGTGGCCTCAATGGGCACTGCCAAGAAGAGTGAGTCCTGCCGTGACACTGAGTGTCCATACTATATGCTTGGCAAATGTCAACAGAAAAACCCCAGGCTGAGCCTTGATCAGATGTTCTGCATTACAGTCCCATTGGCAATGAAGACATGGTATGAATGTAAATACCACAAACAGAAACGTCAGTGTCAAAGCAGAAGCAGGTAAATCCAGACAGTGTTGGGCAAGGAAATTTCCAATCACTGGATTTCTGTTGGAAAATTCTTCTAGGGATTTTTCTTTCAAAATACAGCATACTTGAAAATCAAATAGAAAATAGATTTTCCTCAGTCTAAATATGAGTAAATTAAATTTGAGAGGCAAAGTTATGGCCTAATGATTTTTAGTGGACCTCATAAATCAGTTACTAATATTTACTTGGGACTAAGTTGGTACTCATCTGATTCTCCATCATAAAGTTCAAGCATACTATTTCCTTCTATAATCCTAGTTTTTATAAATTGGATGCAGGTATAACCTTTCTTGCCTCATCCTTCACTAATCACTCACTCACAATCGTAACTCATGCTATCTGAACTACTTTTAGTATCCTGAGAGATTTCTTACACATTCTTGGGTTGAATTCAAGCAGTTTGCTCTTTTAATAACATTCGCTTCTTCTTCCTGCCCCATCCTTCTATCACCTTTATAATTTCAAGGTATGAATACATCACAGTTATTTAACCACTGTTGGAAATTCTTTTTTTTTACTGGAAATTTTTAATGCACAACTTTATGTGTTTCATTCTGACATGCATTACACTGTGACATTTCCATTTATGCATTTCATTGTACATTGCACAGATAACTTCCCCCTTAACTTCTTGTGCACCTCATCCCTCTTCTTCCACACCCTCACCAAAGGCCTCTCTTCTACATTTCATGTCTTTTTGTGGGATTATTTTTCTATATACCCTTGTATCCAAATTATGATTTAAGTCCAAACTTTTTTCTGTAGTGATCTATCTTTTTACATTGTCAGTAGTATTAAATGAATAATCTATCCCTTTTGTATTATTACAATTCTTTTGTATTATTGGTATTATTATAATTATTTCCTGAATTATTAAAGTTGGGCTGTTTACTTTGAGGACGCCCTCTCTCATTCCTTGTTCCTCCTCTCCCTCCTTTCTTCTCCCATCATCTCTTCCTTTTGCTAGATCCCTTGTTGGGAATTCTTAAAAAGACATTTTGAGGATTCAGAATTTCTTTTGGATATGAGTAGGATCATTGCATCACAAGGTGTGTAAATACTCCGTGTTAGTAGATACAGACACAGGGTCTTTTCTTTTTGTCTTAATTTATTTAGAGAAGTTATAGTTACACATCAAATTAAGGGGAAGGTACAGAGATTTTACATATGTTCCCTGTTCCTACATGGGCACAGCTTTGGTCATCATCAACATCCCTCACTAGAGTGGCACATTTATTACAACTGATGAATCTACATGGTGGTGGTTGTGGTGGATATGCCATAATCACCCAATTTCTAAACATCTTCTTTTCTATCTATTGCTTTCTCCCCATGCCTCCCAACAACCACTGATATATGTACTGTCTTTATAGTTTTGTCTTTTCCAGACGGTTATATAATTGGAGTCATGTAGTATGTAAAATTTCAAGACTTGCCTTTTAAATTTGGTTGTGGTGTTGTTAGGTGCCATGGAGTCATGTCCAACTCATAGCTACCCTCAGAGGTTAGCTCTTTCGGGATAGCCTGTTTCAGGATGGACTGTTTTGGGATTTCCTTGGCAGTGGATTGCCACATCCTTCTCCCATTTTTGTAGTGCTAGGCATCAAACCTGGGACCTCAGAGACTGCAGAACAGTGTTCTACCAAGTGAGCTAACTCTCAGCCCTAAATTTAGTTAAATGCACTTAATTTTCCTTCATGTTTTTTCATGGATTGACAGCTCATTTCCTTTTATCAACTATTAATATTCCATTGTGTAGTTGTATTATAGTTTATTCACTTGCTGAAGGGCATTTGGTTGGTTAAAACTTCTGGTAATTTATGAAGAAAGCTGCTACAGACTTCATGTACAGGTTTTGCTGTGGACATAAGTCTTCATTTCCATGGTAAATACCATGGAACTTGACTGGTGGATCAAAGGAAAATGTCATCGGTAATTTTGTAAGACACTGCCAAATTGTCTTTCAAAATGGCTGTATCATTTTTCCATTTCCACTATCAACAATTGAGAGCTCCTATTGGCCCCACCTTCCCCAGAGTTTGGTATTATCAGTGGTTTGAAGTCTAGCCATTCTAATACATGTGTAATAGTGTCTCATTGTTGTTTTAATTACATTTCCTTGATGATTTGTGACATATAGCATCTTCTCACATGTTTATTTTACATCTGAGTATCTTCTTTGTTGATGAGTCTATTAAGAACTTTAGTGGTCCAGGTGCAGTGGCACATGCTTGTAATCCCAACAATTCAGGAGGCAAAGACAGAAGGATTGTAAAATCGAGACCAGAGGGAGTCTGTGTAATTTAGTGAGACCTTATCTCAAAAAAAAAGTAAAAAACAAAAAGCAAACAAAAACAAACAAACAACAACAACAACAAAACAAAAACAAAAACAAACAAACAAACAAAAAACCTGGGCTGGGGATGCAGCTCAATGGTACAGTACTTGCAAAGCAAGTACTAGGCTCTAGATTCACCTCCAGTACCACACACACACAAAAAGAATATTAGCATATTTATTATCACTGAGTTTTCAGTGTTCTTTGCTTTAGATAAAGGTCTTCATCAGACAACCAATTGGGAGTATTTTCTCCTAGTCTGTGGCTTGCCTTTTCATTTTCTTGGTATTAACTTCTACAGAACAGAAATTTATAATTTTAATGAAGTCTAGTTTATCAATGCCTGCAGCTGTAGTCCTATAGCAGCCGATCCCTTCAGATCTCAGAAGCTAAGTAGGGTTGGACCTTATTAGTACTTGGAGGGGAGACCACCAGGGAATGCCACATGCTGTGGGCTTGGGAGAAAGACCCAGCAACCCACTCCCAAAAATCAATCTGCCATTGAAAAGCCTATGAACAGCAGAGAAGCACTGATAATAATGTTTGGCCTGTTGTACGCAGGGTAACTATGAGTCGGATACTGACTCCAGGTCACCTAAAAACAATAATTGTTTATTAATTATTTATTTTATGAAGTATGCCTTAGGGATCCTGTTTTTATATGGCATCCTCATACTTGAGGTCATTTACATTTTCTATTATGCTATCCACTAGGACTTTTAGAGTTTGGGATTTTACATTAGGCCTGCAATACATTTTGTGTTAATTTTGTGACAGTTGTAAGGTTTTTGTCTATATTCTTATTTTTTCATGTGATTGTACAGTAGTTTCAACATTATTTGTTGAAAAGTCTATCTTTGTTCCATTCTATTGCCACTGTTCTGTTATCAAAGATGGATTAACTATATTCACGTGGGTCTATGTCTATATTTTGTATTCTGTCTTATTAATATATTTTGTCTTTTTCTGACAATACCACACTACCTTGGTTACTAAAGATTTATATTAAGTCTTGAAGTAAGGTGCAGTCAGTCCTCCAACTCTGTTCTTCTTTAACATTGTGTTGGTTATTTTGGATCTTTGGTCTCTCCATATAAAACTTACAATAATATTACCAGTATTCACAAATAACTTTTTGGGATCTTGATTTGATTATATTGAATCTATAAGTCAAGGGGAAAAATTAGCATCATGATGATATTGACCCAACAGCCCAGTCCTCAAACAATTATCATTGAAAACACTATGAATTGCAGAGCACTGTCAATATAGTGCCAGAAAATGAGTCCCCCATGCTGGAAGGCATTCAAGACACAAGTAGGGAAGAGTTTTCTCTTCAAAATAGAGTTGACCTTAATGACAGAAATGGAATAAAGTCCCTGGGACCTTCTTCAAAATGAGAAAAAAAAAATAACGGTTGCATCAGTGGGCTCAAACATAAAGAAATTGTGTTCATGGTACAGTGTTGGGCAGTGTTTAGTTTTGCTATACTTAGGATAGCTATGAGTTGGATCCAACTCAATAGCACCTAACAATATGTGTGAATATGACACATCTCTCCATTTATGTTGTTGTTATCTAATTTAATTCACTAGAGTATTTGTAATATTTTTCTCATATAGATCTGGAAGGTACACATTCTGATAGATTTATGCCTAAGTCTTTCATTTTGGAGGTTGCCAATGTCAAAGGGTCTACAGCCATGCCACCCTAGCATTCAATCCTGTCTGATCTTGTCTGACCTGGTTAGTTCTTGGATGAGAGACTGCCTGGGAATACCAGGAGCTTTAGGTTTAGGAGAAGGACCTGACAGCCAATCCGAAAACAATCAGCCATTGAAAACTGTGTGAATAGCAGAGAAGCACTGGCACAGTGCCAGGCATGGCATGGTTGGTTAGTGTTTGGTTCTGTTGTGCACAAAGTCACTATGAGAGGGATTCAACTCAGAGGCACCTAACAACAACAATGTCAAAGGAATTGTGTTTATATTTCAAATTCCACTTTTTCATTGCTCATATATGAAGGCAACTGATTTTTTACCAGATTTCTAACTTACACTGTGGAATCACCTTTTGCATGATGAGAAGACTATTTAACTGTGGATCTGTTGCTCTTTTTGCTATTGTGATTGAATGGTCTACTCATTAATCTTTGTGCTAATGGTATACAATCTCTGGTAAAGTAGCCTATTAACAATCTTGTTATTTGGTGGCGTAAGTTATCCAATTTTATTCTTCCTAAAAATGTCTCAGCTTTTTATTTTTCATTTTGAATTTCTGCGTATATTTTATTATCAGCTAATGAATTTCAAAATATTCTGATGGGATCTATAACTTGATTGTATTGATTTCATAGAAATTTTGAGAAAAACCTATATTTGTAAAACTGATTTTCCTAATCCTTATAAAGGATGAAAGACTACATTTATATAATTTTAAATGTTTTATATAACAGTATTTTACTTTCATGTACTTTTAGCTGTCTTAAAAGATTTATGCCAGTGCATTTGTTATTATTTGATTTCATTTAAAATGGTATATATTTCAAAAGTTTATTGTACTTGTTACTGATTTTTCCATATGGACCTAATTGTTTTGTTAAGTTCACTTATTGACTTAATTTTTCTGTGTGTTTTATAAGATATTCTAAGGGCATAGCCATAATCTGAGAAAACTGACAGATTCAAAAAATATTTTTCCAAAATGTGTTCTTTCCATATATTTTTACTTATCTCATTAAAATAGTTAAAACCCCTAGTAGGTAAATAAAAATGACTATAGTCAGAAGATATCCTTTTCTTTTTTCATGACTGAATGGAAAATCATTTCATATTTCACCATTGAAAATGATGTTTGTTCATATTATTTTCTTTTATTATATTTAATATCTGTAAAATTCTGAGGTGATCGTCCATTATTTAAATTGACATTTTCTTTTTAAATGATTCTTGATGGGGAGAGTTCTTTTATTATTGACATCAAAGAATCAATTGTTTTCTCTGTTCATTTTACTAAAGGAATGTTAATTTTTATGTCATGGTAAATCCATTGTTTGCTTCTTGTTTTATCCTAGGGTGATTTTTTCTTCTTTTATTCTGGTTTCTTATAATAAAGCTGAATCATGATCTTGGCCCACTAATTAATTTCTACCACACCAAATAGGAATTCCCTTCACTTCTTAGTTCCTGTCTAGATCTCTGAGGCTAGAATTTCTAAGTAGATAGCTTGCCTGGAACATGGGCTTGCACTTCTCTAGTTTTTTCCAGACCTAAAGGTCAACTCCTTCTTCTGGGTATATAACTCAGGACTCATAAATGTGAGCCTACATTTGGAGCCATCTGATCCATATTGCTCACCCATACTCATTATCATCATGTTAGGAAGGCAGAATAATAACTCTCCTCTCTCTTAAATATACACATGACACCTATCTTCCCCATCATTTCCAGATGAGGAGTTCTACTATAAGTCTATATAAACACAAATGCACATGCACACACAAACACATACAAGCACAGAGCTGAATCTGAACATGTCTGTATTGATTGCTTTGGATGCCAGATGGATATATTGATGCCTGGCAAAGAGGAGTTACCCTAAATGAAAAGAACAAATAATGAATAAATGAGTGAGTGGGAAGATATGAGGTGTCTGGTTATGCTGAGATTTATTCTTTTATTCAACAAATATATAATGAGTGGATGGTGCTATTGCTGAAGCTTCATACACAGATGTGGAAAAAGATAAATCATGTATAAATATGCTCAAGATACAGGTCTTCAATTGATTTTCTGTTCAATAAAACTAAAAAAAAATTTGGAAATGATACATGGCAACATGAGAATATTGTTATATGAGTGGTGAGAGCCATGTACCATGACAAGGAATTAATTCTTTAGTACAGAAAAGTCTATATATAACTTAATCAATTGTAGTGAATTCCTAATCTGTTTTGAAAAATTGTGCTAGTCACTATTAGAGCAAAGAGGCAAAGAACAGAGGTATCAGTGATAAAATACTTGGTCTCAAATGGCTTAGCATCAAATGAGGAAGAAAATGTATATCAAAAATAAACATTAATACATGAATGTGATTTACAAATGCATTATAAGCTACATGTCAGACTGCAGTCTTTACTTCATTAATGCAACCAGCACCCATAGTTTCATTTTACTTTGGATATGTGTCATAGCAGTAAGACACATGGCTTTTCTGAAAAGAAAGGACTCCTGCTCACATATGGGAGGCATGGTAATCAAACAATGATTCTAGGCAGCAACATTTGATTGGACAAGATCTAAAAATAGCAATGTGGAAAGGAAAAGCATTTGGAGTCAAATGAATGGCATAAGCAAAAGTTCAGGAACGGGAGAGATAAAAGACCTAATGTATATATCATCTAATTTCAACGTAGATGAGTTACAAAGTAAAAGGTAAGAAAGACAGACCAAGGTGAGGAGAAAGACTTTCTTAAGATCCCAACATTTTCACTATTATATAATTATTTATTTTAACAATTTATGGGTTTATTCACAGCATTTAGCATTCTCGGATCAGTTCAATTCAACATAACACAATACAATTTAACACAAATTGATTCAATGCAAGCTTTTATACATTAAGGAATTAACTTACAATAATGTGTGTTCTATAGCATTCATTTAGCATTCAGTACTCAATATTCTTCACATTTGTTAGTGTAAGCTCAGTTATGACTCTCAGTCAGGACTTGACTCAAAGCAGTACAATTTGAAAAAGGAATTCACAGAGCTCTGGGGGCCAGAAAGTCTTCATTCAGGCTTTCTGGGCAATTAGTTGCTCAGTGAGTCATATTTTCTCCATGTGACCAGGTCACATTTGATGGAGGAATGGACTTAAAGGAGAATACTTTTTGCAATCAAAACCTCACAGAAGGAGCCCTTAAGCATTTGCTGTGTCAGGGAAGAGGCTTGAATGGGCACAGAATGACCCATGATGAGAATGAAGTGTTAGTGCTTCCAAAAGAAGGCATTGTCTGTATTCTTTCCAATTTTGGTCAGCCGCCGGGTGGGCACATGACCCTAGCAGAGAAGCACAAAAAAATCAACTTATGAATTATTGAAATGTTCACATTTTACTTCTAAAAGTTAAGTATCAGTTTGACTAATTGCCTCTCTGTTGAGAAAAAAATAAATTATGAAATAGTAGGCTTCATATTTATTAGCCAATTATAAGCAGTAATTCCAGCAAAACTTGACTCAAAAACATTTCAAATGTTCAAAATCTTCAATAAAATATGGTTGATTTTTTTAAAAAAATATTTCATTGCATAATTTTCATGTACATTAGAGGAAAATAATGAATTTAAAATAAACATAAATAGGCAATGAAAATTATTAATAAATTCACTCTGAAAACAAGCCCTATAATATTTGTGTAAAACACTACATGTATTTGTGATATATATATATATATATATATATATATATATATATATATATATTCATTCAGCTTGCAGCCGTAGCTCTGTGGCATCCGATCCCGTCAGATCTCGGAAGCTAAGCAGGGTCCGGCCTGGTTAGTACCTGGATGGGAGACCGCCTGGGAACACCAGAAGCTGTAGGCTTGGGAGAAGGACCTGGCAAACCCCTCCCAAAAATTAATCTGCCATTGAAAACCCAATGAACAGCAGAGAAGCACTGACAATAGTGTTTCCCCTGTTGTACAGAGGGTCGCTATGAGTCGGATACCGACTCGACGGCACCTAACAACAACAACAACAACATATTCATTCAAAGTGGGCTGATATAATAACTTGCAGTTATTAAAAAACAACTAAATATGAATATAATTTGACTTTAATATATATTCATATAGTACTATTTCAATAACTTTTTCATATTCAATTGTATGTTGTTGTTGTTAGGTGTCCTCGAGCTGGGTCAGACTCATAGCAACCCTCACACAGTTTTCACTGCCAGATTGTTTCTGGATTGCTTTAGTAGTGCATTGCCCTGTCCTCCTCTCATTTTTGCAGTATTGGGGATCGAATCTGGGTCCTCAGAGATTGTGGAGTGGCACTCTACCAACTGAGCTAAATCCCAGCCCACTCAATTTTATAGGTGTGTCATAATTTATTTAACCAAGTGTTTACTTTTGGACACTAAAGATTGTTGAAAATTCTCTAATATTGTAAACAGTGCTATGATGTACATTTTTACATTTATATCTTTGCATAATCCTCAACTCTGTCCTTAAAGTAAATTCCTGGTTCGTAATTATTGGGTCAAAATGTATTTTGCTTAAAACTTCAACTAATATAGCACTTTCATTTTCATCCTTTACCATATGCTAAGTCTGTGGCCTCAACTGATATCATACGTAGACATTTAAAAATGTGAAGTAACTAAAAACTAATAAATTCAAGACTAAACTCTTATTTAAATTTATCAGAAAATGAATAGCCTTGGTTAATTTACTTTTGACATTCAGCTTTTGATGAATGATCCCTGTCTTAATAGGTACTGAAATAACCAGTACCTGTGATAGTATGTAGATATAAATAACTATTGAAGGAACTGAAAAAAATCTTACCTCTGCCTGAACCACATGTGACTTGTGACTCAAATTTAAAAGAACTGCACACAACTTTGAAATTCCCATTTGGAATATAAGTGCAAGATTCATCCAGGACCCAGGAACTCCTAAATTCCTGGTAGAAGAAATTATAGAACTTCTCAACATAGATAAAAAAATTCATGGATTAGCCACATGAAAAAAAAAATAACTATGTAATATGAGAATCAAAATAGTATAAACTAAATTTATTGAATATAACCAATCACTTGTCTTAAAATCAAAAGGAAAAGAAAATAATCTAAAATAGAATTTGTTTTTACTTTTTAAATTTGTCAAATACATAAGGGAAGAAATAATTGCAAAAAAAATAGAAAATATTAACATCTGAAAAAATGTTGAAACATTTTGCAACATAATTCAAGAAGAACAAAAGAAAGTAAAGACTGCAGAATGCAGCCAAAAGTGAAAAAGGGAAAGATAGAATATTAATATGACAGAATAATAAATTAGTATTGTAAATACAATAGGAAATTAATAAATGTAAATTGATTATACTTGCATATTGAAAAATATGCCTGATTTCTTTTTTTTCTTTCTCTTCCCCTCTCCTCTCTTTTCTTCTTTTCTCTTTCTTTTTCTTTTCATGGCTTTGCTTTGCTTTGCTTTTTTTCCTTTCCTTTCTTTTCTTTTAGCAGCACTAGGGGGCTGACCCAACGGCCTCATGAATACTTTGCAAGCACTTTAATACTGAGCTGCATCCATAACCTCTTTTTAAATTTTTAATCCTGATACAGGGTCTTGCTAAGTTATGCAGGCTGCCTCTGGCCTCAATCTAGTGATCCTCCTGCTTCCACCTCCCCAGTTGGTGAGATTACAGGGGTGTGCCACAATGTCCAGTTTTCACTTAAGATTTCAAAATGATTTTTCTGCAATCAAAATAGAGGGAGAACAAATATAATGAATAAATATTAGACAGAAATTCAATATGCCAGTATACATGCCAGAAAAAATAGATTTGAATATAATGGCCAATATATAAGATATTCATGGCATTATGACATTGCATCTTTAATGCCCAAATAATTTAGTCACATAATTCCTTATATTAAAATCAGACTAAACCTATGATCATACCTGTCCTCATGAATATTCACATAACAGCATTTTACCAGCAAAATCCATTTTAATCTCTCAAAAGAAAATATATTTTGCACTCTAAGAATCCTATTTATTGGGAAATAAAATGGGAAAATAAATGATATTTGCATCAAAAATGTTATGTAAAATTTCTTTCAATAGTGTCTGAGCCTTGCACCTAACTTAGGAATTTACAGGCCAGCAATGTCAGTAAGAGACAGTGCTAAGTGTGAGCCTGCATATCATTATTCCTTCCAGCACCTAACAATACCAAAGACACAGAGCTTCGATCACTCATTCATTCACCTATTTGATCCTTCATTCTTGTATCCTGGTTTTCAATCTTGACAGTTTATTTAGGTTTTATTTTCCCTAGCAGATTAGTAGAGATTTAAGAAGTAGCCTCTCTGAAGAAGTTTCTATCAACAAGAGAATAAATTTTTAAATCTAAATAAGATGAGATCATTTGCCTAGTTCATTCCCTATCTTTGGCACATTGAGAAATTCAGACATTACCTAACTTTTCTCTGACTAGGTCACATAGTTGACTTGGAGCCACATGTAGAAGGTGTCTTGATACTAATTGAATAATGGACATAATAGTTAAAAGGTTGATCAATAGATTCAGGGTTAAAATCTAACACCTCAATTTGAAGGTTGCTCTGGACTTTAGTCATTTTTTTTTAATTTCAGTTTTTCAGAACCTGGAGTTCAAAGAAGTTAAAATGTTTACAAAAATCATAAGGTAATAAAATGAGCCAAGCTTACAAAGCCCTTCTTGCAGTGTGTGGCTCAAAGACTTATAGCACTTGATAAACTTGTTATTTTATTACCATCACTACTATGGCATCCGCCTTTTTAGCTGCCTTAACATTTTCCAGGAATTTGATGTCAATATTTCCTTTATGTGTCTTCTCATATACACACTAGAGAAGGCTTTATCAGCCTGATTTCCATGTCTGAGTGACAGTCAGTCCCTTTTAAATCCAATCCCATTAGTACCCCTACCATCAGCTCCTGAGCTACTACATTTCTCAGTGGTTTAGGAGTTCTGCTGGGTATTTGTTAAATTACTGCCACCAGAAAGTGACAAGTTTCAGTTTGCAACCTTTTTACCACCGTAAAACCCACCCAATAAAAACAAAAAGAGCCATAGAGAAGCAGGGTTTGGGGAATCATAAAAAATATATATGTTTCAGGCAGTTTGTGTTTATCCAGGTGGTAGCATTAAGTGAGTTAATGCTAAGAAAGGAGACAGCCTCTGGCTAATGCAACAGATTATTTAGTAAAACAAAACTGTCACTATTGCTTGCCATATAATGCAGTGGATTTGTTACATTTGAACGCTAAGGTGCATTAGCAAAAACATCATTTATTCATATTGAGATGTTCTCCAGAGCTGCATTTTGGTTAATAAAGATAAACCCTTTGTGGTCAAATGTTATCTTCCCATCCTGGGAACCCTTCCAACAGCAACCTAGGCACTTATTGCCCAATATAATTACTTAGTGTGGGATTGGCAAGAACCTGCATGAACTCTAGTAATTTAGTCCTGTGACACCCTGAGATCTGCACCTGTGTGTTCTATTGAAGCACAGAATCTAAAAGAAGAGAAGAAGGGAAAAAAAAAGAAATATTAGAATGTCAGACCTAGAGAAAACTTGTATGTTTTCTTTGAAAAGTTATTTAACTTTCAACTTCCCTCTTTCCTCTTCATAGCCCAACTTCCCTAGGCAGCCTGGCCTACTTCCTCCTATCTCCCAAGTCTACCCCTTTTCAGGAATAGCCTAACCTCTCTACCTAAAATGGCTTCACCAAAGTCAAGCATGGATTCCATGTCACTAAACCTATGAACACTTTAGTCTTCTTACTTGATCTATTCTAACTACCTGAAACTATGCTTCTTTAAATCTATAGCCGGCTAGTTTCCATGACTCATAGTATTGTAGTTTCCTTCTTATCTCGTCTGCCAAGTTTATTCCTGTAAACTCAGTCATTAAGTGCCCTCAGGCCTCCATATGAGCTCTGCCATTCCCTCCTACCATTCACTCTCTTTGGAAGATCTCACTTACACCTACACCTTTGAGAATCATCTGTTTGGAGATGACTCTCACATTGGACTTTGTCTCTGACTCAGACATCTTTTCCAAGTTCTATACTCCCTTGAGTAGTTGGACTTTGCACAACTCCTAAAAGATATCTTGAAATCTTCACAAGTTGTCAAAGTGTCTAGTTCAGCCATGGACTGTTTGGAATAGAAATTCCAAACACTGGATTCTCCAGAAGCTTGAGTGATATATTTAAAATATCTCCTCTTGTAATTTATAATAGATATGTGTGTATTGACTATTTTACCTCTTAAATACTGTTCATATCTATTCAATTGTTTCCATTTCCTAATACAAAGTTTAGCATATAAAGGAATTCAATAACTACATTCTGAATTATAGAGAGTCATTTTGAAGTAAAAGTCTGGCCTACAGCAAGAGATTCTAAATTGGTCTGTTGTTGTTGTTAGGTGCCATCCAGTCAGTATTCGACCCATAGAGACCCTCATAGGGTTTTCAATGGCTGACTGTTTCGGGATTGCCTTGGGAGTGGATTGCCAGGTCCTTCTTTTGTGGTGCTGGGAATTGAATTCGGGAGCTCAGAGACTGCAGAGCAGCGCTCTACCTACTGAGCTAAACACCAGCCCTCTAAATTGGTCTACTCAATCCAAATTTTCCCCTCAGTACTAAATCTCTGATTTCCTCACATATTTTCACAGTGATCCCATCTTCCAAATTGAAAGTCAAAGTTACAGGGAAATGGCTTGTATCATATTCAGTGGGTTGAGGTCAGTGAGAGTAGAAGAGCCATGGCTGGAAAAAGAAATAACTTAAAGAAATCATTGTCTGATTGATGGAAGGAACATTCATGATAGTCAGGTAGAACAAATCTGAAAGATATACATTTTAAAGACAGGGTATCTGCAGTAGAAAACTATATTTGCATTTTAAAATTAGATTCACATGTAGACATTTGTGACCATAGTGCCTCTTTGCAACATATTCTAGCCTCAGGCAATGGGTAGAGATAGATACATTGCTTGAGTAGCCAAAATTAAAGGGATGTCTAATAGGTTTATGTCTCTGATTCATTGAGTGCCATATTTTGAGTGATTCAATAGGACATGGCTTTTGTTTTTTTCACAAAGTCAGAATACTAAATGCTGTCAGCATGGAAGAAACTGGTTTGTCATGTGTTTATTAATAGCAGTAGTCTTGCAAAGGATCTTACATCCTTTCCATTTATGTATTAATCCTTTAAATGGTGATCATATCCTCTAGAAGCTAAGAAAATACAATTGGAATCATTTAACTACTTCATCCAATTTCCCAAATCCTCTCAATTGGCATCTGTGATTGCCCAAGGATACATATTTCACCTAACTGAGCTTTATAGTTGGAATCTGTCTTGAGATGGTCATCTGCCTGAATTGCATTGAAAATGCAGACAAAACGGGAAATATAAAACCAATTCATAATTCTGAATGCTTAGAGTTTATGCTGGTTGCTCCATGGTTTTAGACTGCTGAAGGGAGGCATTCTTTCTACATAGGGAAATAGTCAGAAGGCAAGACACCACACTCATAAGGAAGAGGCTAACCCTCTAGATAGGACCAACGAGAAACTGAACCATGGGCCACACAAATTATGACTATCAAAGACTACCCTGTAGTAAAATTTCCTATGCTTTACCATATTTCTTCAATTTCAGGACAAGGATACAATTAATATTTTGTAGACATTTTTCAGTTTAGGAAAATCAGAATTAGAGGAGCATGTTGCTTTTTCTATAACATCCCTCTGGTGAGATATTTTAAATTTCAACTTTTCTGAATCGAAAGTTAGTGAGTTATATATTTGTAGTTCTAGTAATGTTATTTTCCCTAAAACTTTGTTATATTCTCCATACACAGAGGTCAGATTTCAGTACAAAGCTGGTGGTCTTACTCTTGGGTGGAAAATGAGTATAAAGCTGGGTCATGTGCCTCACAGCAGAAAAGAGACACCAGTAGATAAATTCCCTTGATCAAAATTTACTACATTAACTTTTTTCTAGGGCAGAAATGGTTTACTTATAGCTAGTAAACTGAATCTGGATACACAGACTTAACTCTTACTGTTGTAAAGACAGAGTTTCCTGGAACACCAAGGGTCTTTATCTTCTGTGTTCCCTACAGTGCCAACATACCTTGTTGTTGTTGTTAGGTACTGTCAAGTCGGTATCCAAGTCATAGTGACTCTAAGTACAACAGATGAACCAGTATTGTTAGTGCTTCTCTGATATTCATAATGTTTTCAAAGGCTGATTGGTTTTTGGGAGTGGGTTGTCAGGTCCATCTCCCAAGCCTGCAGCACATGGTGTTCCCAGTCAGTCTCCCATCCAAGTACTAACGAGGCCCAACCCTGCTTAGCTTCCAAGATCTGATGGGATCGGATGCCACAGTGGTATGGCTGTAGGCAGTGCCAGCATATAGCAGCCCCAAATAAACATGGCATTGAAGTAACTGGAGATACTTCCAATAAAGCATCAAAGCCAAGTTTGCAATTTAAAGCCCAGTATTAATTGAAGCCAAACTTGCTTTGCAAACACGTACATACAAAGGTCTATTTACTTTTATAGGGATGGAAATGACAGATCGTCAGATGCACAAGTTTAACCAGCTATAAATTGGGTGGGACAGCACCTCTCTCTTTCTCTGCTCTCCTCTCACTCAGGCTTCCCCAGCATGGGTACCCGTCTTTCCTGAAGGCTAATGGCCTGATTTTAAGGCTGTGAAATTTTTTATAAGGAATATCATCCTTTATGTTACCACAACAAAACATTCTTTAAAAAATTTTAAAGGCACTCAAAGCCCCAAATAGCATAGTTTTGGTGGTGGTGGGGCCTTGCTAAACCCCAGTGGCATCCTTGATTGTATTTGCTGTATTCTCTAATTTCATCTGTGTCAAAAGCCATTATAAGTAGATCAACAGGCATGAAGAGCTGACTCCCTGGGAAGTAATACTAAGAAACTTTTCTGAGGCTACACGTTAGCCTCACATGAAAAAGTCCTAGGAGGGAAAGCATAAGGCTGACAGTGTTATGGAAGTTCTCTTAGAAAAGAGATCTCACTGGACCCCAGGTGGCAATATAATCCACTCAATTCTCATACTGTAGGACCTTGCTTTGCACTAGAGTAATAGGTTTTATGAACTTAATCTCATTATATCCATCAGTGTAAGTCACTAGGGCAATTCAATATTTGAGGAAAACTGCTGTGACTACTCTGGAAACTTAAAGATGCCTTTCATTTTCTCTACTTTTTAAACAGCTTTATTAAGACATTTTGTACTCTTTTGAAGTCTGTAACTCAGTGGTTTTAAGTTTGTGCACACAACAGAGAATCTATAACCACTATTAGTTTCAGAGCATTTTCATTCTCCCAAAAAGTAGTCTTCCTTGGCCTTGGTCATTGACCAAATATATACATTTTTCCCAACCCTTCTCAGTAACATATTACTGTGTTGATGGATTCCTGTATTCTATACATTTCACATAAATGAGATGATAAAATATGTGGTTGTTTATGTCCATCTTCTGACACAGCAAGTATTTTCAAGGTTCATCCATATTGAAGCATGTAACATTATGTCATGTGCTTTCATTGTCAAATAATATTTCATTGTGCAGATACACATTTTATCCATTCATCAGTTGATAGTTATTGGGTTGTTTATAGATGAATGATACTGCTAGGAATGTTCATGTATGAGATTCTGTGGTCACTATATTTCATTTCTTTTGCATATGTATTTAAGAATTGCTAAGTTATATAGTCAATCTACGTACAAATCTTTGAAAAACTTCCAAAATGTTTCTCAAAGCAGCTACACCACTTTATAGCCTGGCCAATAATGCACAAGAGTTCCAACTCATCTATTTACTATTGATTATTTTATTATCTCTCTTTTTAATCATTTTTGCTTTTTGCAGAGCAATGACTTAAAAAGCATTTGGATTTGGTAGTGGAAGGTTTTCACAGCAGAGTGAAGTTGCTTATGAACTTCCTATCCAATCAAATGTGACTACTGATAGAGTGGGAGAAAATGATAAGTGTTTGTTTCAATTTGTGGTCATGTGTTTGCTTGCAGAAAAGCAGTCCTCTACAGTTGGTGTCTATGACAGGTTTCCACTCTCCTTTGGAATACCAAAAAAAAAAAACAAAACAAAACTATGTGATAATTGATTTCACCTTACAAGAAGAACAAGTTCTCTGAGTGTTGAGACCTGCGTATTTTTATTCATCTTCATGAATTCTGTCAGTCAGACATGGGACTGTGAAGGCACACCTGAGGAAGAAGAAATAGCATCAAGCCCAAAGAAACAGTAGAATTTGGGATCCCAAAAGAAAGATGGTGATATCAGAGCAGAGGAAAATGTCCACTCTGTGTCCTCTGTAAAGAAGCCTGACTGGCCTCATCAGAGCCCTTCAGAGCCTGCCTTAGGTAGAAGCCTCTCTTGTGACTGTAGAAAGCTATGTATGATCTAATCTCTGAACCTCGGGCTGCCTAATGCCTAAGAACAATGCAAGTCCCATAGAGTGTCAGTGATACTTCAGGTTCAGTTTATTTCAAATACACAGTAGAGGGCTACATTGAGAGTAGATAGGCTGGTAGATAGATTTGAGCCTGACAAATCTCCTCTATCCCAATGTACCAGATGTGTCCAAGCAGATCAAAACCAAGTGCATGGAAACCAGGCTGGGGCTGCAAGCCATAGTTCTGCTCTCATGGGCTGAAAAGTCCCAGAGGGCTAAAGATAACATTTTTGAAAAGTCACTTAAAACATAAGGAATGTTTAAGGGCCAGAGAGTGAAGATACAAAATAAAATCGTTTTATGAATATTTCGATGAAAATCCATTTTAGTACATGTGTTCTCCTTCAAAAAGTAAATCTCACACTAAAATAAAAAGAAATCATTACATGAGCTTACAAAAAAAGTCACAGTGGAAAGTAGAGAGCAAAGGGGATCTTACTCTGGGCCATGATAATCAGGAATGGGGTTTGTCTTTGGACCTGCCTCCTTTAAGGTTCTTTATGGTTATCACCCTTGTTAAGTGACAAGAGATCCAGATTCCAGAAAAAAAGCTCCCTTTTGGATGGTAACAGTTTTATTCTACATGGCTTGGTTGGTTGTTGTTGGTAGCTGCCGTCGAGTCGGTATCCGGCTCATAGCGACCCTCATAGGGTTTTCAATGGCTGACTGTTTCGGGATTGCCTTGGGAGTGGATTGCCAGGTCCTTCTCCCATTTTTGTGGTGCTGGGAATTGAACTCAGGACCTCAGAGACTGCAGCGCAGCGCTCTACCAACTGAGCTAAATCCCAGCTCCCATCTACTTGGCTTAACCTACGTAAATATATGAATATCTCATACATATATACATAAATATGTATATGCATAATAAAACATAAAAGCTAAATTTTCACATAATTGAGGATCTATTTCATATTACTTAAACATATATAACTTAAACGTGTAAACATTATGTTATTTAAATATGTTATTAGGTGTTGTCAAATTGGGTCTGACTCATAGTGACCCTCACAGGATTTTCAATGGCTGCTTGTTTTTGTGGGGCTAGGGATCAAACCCAAGGCCTCAGAGAGTGCAGAGAGGCACTCTATCAACTGATCCAGACCCTATCTATTTAAATATATACATAATATTTCTGTTATTGTTGTTTTTCATTTGTTGAGACAGGATATCCCTGTAGATGAGGCTGGTCTGAAACTCACCACGTAGCCCCATTGGCTTCAAATTTGAAGTCCTCTTGCCTCAGCCTCCTGAGTGCTGGGCTTACAGGTTATGTGCCACTACACCTGACTATATTTTTAGATCTTATATTTTCATTATTTTTTCTCTGAAATCTTATAACAAACTATAAAGCTGATTGAAAAATTACAAGTTTTTGTTAGTAAAATATTTTAAAACTGATTTTAGTGAAACCACAAACATTTCCTATTGCTGAGATATGTACAGATTGGTAGAAATCTCCACAGTTCTCAGTTTTCTGTATCTGGTGTCTCAGTTGCCTGGCTGTTATGGAATGGCCCTGGCCAGTACAAGTGAAGCTTCTCTCCATGTCACTTTCCATGTACCACGAGGTTAGCTCTGACTTCTCATAATGACAGTCAAGAGGTTTGAAGAGACACAGAGAGTAGAACCATGCCAGGCCTCTTTGGACCTTGGCTCAGAACTTCTAATGTATTCTATTGGCCATAGTACATCAATGATTCAAGGAGTGTAGAACTAAATTGGATGTGTTGGAGGAACTGTGAAGTCACATTTGAAAGGTGTACTGGAAAAATGAGGAAGTAGAGCCAATTTTGAAAAATCAGTCTACCACATTGGGCATAATTTTTCTAAGTCCTATGAACATTGTCATCATTATTGTGTAAAATTACAAGCAGATATATCACTAAATACCCTGGTACTGCTTTCTGGACTTTGTGATATGATCAGGCAATGTCTATGGTGTTTTAGGCCACCCATCCAAATATCAACTGGTAATTAATTTCTCTTTTTACTTCTTCATTAAGCAAAACTCTCTAAAGATGCATGCCTGTATAACCTTGATACTCTCTCAGCTGAGTCCTACACCTACATGTTGTTGTTGTTAGGTGCCGTCGAGTCAGTATCCGACTCATAACGACACTTACAGGGTTTTCAATGGCTGAGTGCTTCGGGATTGCCTTGGGAATGGATTGCCAGACCCTTCTCCCATTTTTACGGTGCTGGGAATTGAACTCGGGACCTCAGAGACTGCATTGCAGTGCTCTACCAACTGAGATAACTCCCAGCCCTGATAACATGTAATAGGCATCTAAAATTCCTACTCTCACTTTTGGTGCACAACTTTTCAAGAAGTCTTTACCATCAAACTGGCTTTTAAGTCCTGCTTCACCTCTGCATTTCATTGGCATTAATTTACTTCAGGCTCTTTTCACTTTAATCTGGGTTAAACAACAGTTTATAGATTTACACATTTATTTGGGATGTTATCTGCCTCTGATCCAATTACTCACATTTTCTTCTTGAGTAGGTTCACTAAGATGCAAATCTGACCATGGCATATTTCTATCTGAATTGCTCTCCACTTAAAATCCAGATTCTTACTATGACATTCAAATTCTTTTCTAATCCTATCATTTCTCACACCTCCAGTATGTTTTCATTTTCTTACTTTGATATGTTCTTGCTCAGGTCTCTGTAGTATACAACAGCTTCCATTTGCTTCAATGCTCTTTCCTTCAAGGTCAGAGGGAAGACAGGGGTCACAGTACTTAAAAGCAAGGACTTTAGAATTAGGTTAATGATTATGAACGTGGAGTTCCTTGTTGATTATGCTGAAATGTCCTTTTCTTATTGGTTAAATGAAAACAGAAATGACACCAACCTAATACAGTTGTTTAAGGTATTAAACATAATGTGTGCAAGAATCTTAGCACAGTTACTGGCAAAAATAAGCATTCCTCAAAGTTGAGTATCAGATACTAGTATTTCCATTTCCTCATTTTTCTATTTCTGAAAGCTTTATATTTCAAGATGTACATCTTTGAGGATCCATTTTGAAATGGAATTCTACTTCCTCACTTTCATTTCTTCAATAGGTTTCCATTAAATCTTGTGTGCAATTTTATCACAGAATTTACTACATAATATGGAAATTTTAAACCCATTGTATATGCCTTACTTCCTCTAGAAGACTGTAAGAATCCTAAGGACAGACACCAACTCACCCCTGCAGATGGACACTCAATGAGTTCCTATTGTGAAGTTATAGAATATCAGGGTCTAAGTTTTGCAGAAATTAATATGTATAGCTTTAGATGATGAAAAACTTGTCTACCATGGGAGACCCTGCTGGTATCTATAATACCAGTGACATAGCTTTCTACATCACAATAACATGCAAGCCACCACAGTACAGTACACTGACAGATATGTGGGAGACAGAACCTGGCACTATGCCAGCGCTTCTCTGCCATCCATAAGGTTTTCAATGGCTGAATGTTTTTTGGGAGTGGGTTGCTGGGTCCTTCTCCCAAGCCTATAGCACCTGGTGTTCCCAGGCTGTCTCCCATCCAAGTACTAAACAGGCCCGACCCTGCTTAGCTTCCGAGATCTGATGAGATTGGACACTACAGTGGTATGGCAGCAGGCTATGTTGGAAGGATATTATCCAAAATACGAGAATAGCAGAAAAATGTCTATCTTGTTTCATTGACTATGCAAAGGCATTTGACTGTGGAGATCATAACACATTATGGATAAAATTATGAAAAATGTGAGTTCAAGAGAGCTCTAAGTTATACTTGCGAGGAATCTGTAAATGAAGCAGAACAAGGAAATATTGCCTGGTGTAAGTTAAGAAAGGTGTGAGTCAGGCTGTATTGTTTCACTGTACCTCTTCAATCTCTATAATCAGCAAAAAATCTAAGAAGCTATACTTTATGAAGAACCTGGAATCAGGATTGGAGAAAGATTCATTAGCATCCTGTGTTGTACAGATGACACAATGTTCCTTACTGAAAGTGAAGAGGATTGGAAACATTTACTGATGAAGATCCAAGAACACAGTTTTCAGTATGGATGCATCTCTACATCAAAAAAAAAAATCCTTATAACTGGGTCAGTATACAATTTCGTTATAAATGGAGAAAAGATCAATGTTGTCCAAGATTTTGCTTTGCTTTACTTGGTTCTATAGTTAACACCCATGGAAGCAGTAGTTAAGAAATCAAAAGATGCATTGTATTGGGAAGAGCTGTTGCAAAAGACCTGTTGAAAGTGTTGAAGAGTAAAGATGTTACATTCAAGATGTAGGTGTGCCTGAGTCATGTTATGGTATTTTCATTTGCATCATATAATTGTGAAAACTGGACATTGAATAGTGGAGAAAGCAGAAGAATGAATGGTTTTGAATTTTGGTGCTGGAGATGAATATTGAACATGCAATGGAATATCAAGAGAACCAATAGATCTATCTTAGAAGAAGTGCAACCAGAGTGCTCCTTGGAAGCAAGGATGGCTAAACTGTGTCTTAGGTATTTTGGACATGTCCTCAAGAGGGATCAATCCCTGAAGGACTTTGTTTTTATGACAGTAGCAGTTCAAGCAAAAAAATGAAGACCTTCAACTAGATGGATTAACGCAGTGTCTGCAACTATGGGATTAAACATAAGATAGATGGTGTACCCAGCAGAATTGTGGAGTGTTTCTTTCTGTTGTACATAAAGTCATTATGGTCCTACTTGACTCTATAGCACCGAGCAACAACAACACCCTTAAGTGGGGAGGCTGATAGGGAATTGAAATTTCTCAAATAATTAGAGATTATTTACTCATCCAGCTTCTAGGTCTTGTCGTGACAGCTGGGGGCTGATCAGGATAAGTGCTGGTAACTCAACCATCCTTAAAAATTGAATCAAAGTCTCTGAATTAAAACATTTGTGATCCAGCCAAACCTTGGCTTAATACAAGGACAACTGCCTTTGATTCTAAACCATCTGGTTGATTCTAATGTCAGTGTCAATAAAGGAATACTGTACAACTATTTGTTATGAAAAGTATCAATATTGAGAAACTAAAACTTTGAGAAGTTATCATCACCAACATCTCTTGGAAAAGGGATTTCTAAATTTCCAAGAACAATCTACATCAGAGTGAGACTCATTTCTCATCTTTACCATACAGAATTTCAAATCAGTCCTTTACTAATTTGACTGCATTGTTCTTTCTGGAAAGTACTATTTTTGGTATTAAGAATATGCCTCTTAACCTTGAGGTGGTATCTGCATTTTTTAGAGAAGATTGTTTTCCCCTATCTTTTATTTCTTATTAGAAACCCCTGAACTTGCTCATCAATCAGGGATTGAAACAAGGGCCTGAATTTTAACACATTCAACCTCCAAACCCCCTACTACAATTTTTCAGCACATTTTCATAAATCCTTGCTCTTGATTCCAAATTATTTTGTGGCTCTTCCTTCTGATTGCTCTGGGTTATTTGGCAATTAGTGCTACAATTATTTGTAGACAAGAAGCTTGATGGAATTCCAGGACTCCTGTCTGCCAATTTCCAGTTTGTTTTTCAAAAGCTCTCTCTTTAATTGCCTTCTTATTTATCTATCTTAATACCTTCCTAATCCAACTCATTTTCCCTATTTGCTTTTATTCTAGAGAATATGGTTAATGGACAATATTTAACTATTGCAAAATATACATCTAATTCCTTTAATTTTCTGTAGAGGGGGCAATATTTCACCATGTCCAAGATATTTTTTGTGTGTTCTATATGGGAAGAACCATTGAGAAATATTGAATGACTCTACACTTTTGTTGCTTGGCAGACACACGGCTTCCTGAATTTGCATTCTCATGTGCTATTCTATTATGGAAGATGAACCATTTATTAAAGTAACACCCCTTATAAGTTATTTCAATAAGCTCTAGTTACCTTATATTGTACATAATTGTTTAATATGTTTCTATGTAATCATTTGCTATATTGATTTGACATAGGCATAAGTTAATTTAATGAAAAAAATGAAAATTGAATTAATTTGGGGTGAACATGTGTGTACAAGTTATACTTGTGGTTTAAGCTCAAATACTCTGAGAGTGATAAGAAGGCAAAATCAATCAGGGACATGTACATCTGGCCTTTTCCACATATTCATATATACTAAGTTTTCCATATCTAGATTAATAGAGGATTAAAACTATACTGACATATATATTGTGTCTCATATATAGCATATTTATAACTGTATTTATGGCTAGTCTCACTCCCCTTTGGTACATAACTATAACCCATTAATTCCCTCCTTCTGTTCCTTGAGCTTGAACTTGTATATTCCAAATTGTATACAAAGCATGATCAAGTGTAACAGTATGCCTTTGAGGCCATGGATATTGGAAGTTAATATGTTTTATACCTGTTAATTTCTTACCTTTATTTACTTCATGATATGATGTTAGGGATGAATAAGCAAAAATATTTTTCTCCTATGTCAGAAAGCTTACTTTTAGAGTTCACCAACACAAGGAAATTTCCAGAGGAGAGAGAGAAAAAGAGATGTGATTCTTTTTGTATAAGCTACTTTTGTCAGGATGACTCTAGCAGAGGAATTTAACCCTGTAACATTACTTGAACCCTGCCTCCAAGCACTTTTAGTCTCAGGCTCACCATCCCCTTGACTAGTGCTAGTAGCTGGGACACTTGGCAGAACTCTTCTTGGAAATCTGAGCCTAGATCCACAGAACCTTCTTATGATCTCCTGGGCATGAACAACAGTTCAACAGCTCTTACTCCAGAGACATTCCATCCCTAATTCAGATAGTTCCCTTCTCCAAGCACTTGTGATAGACTCTGGCTTCAACCAGGGGCCAAAACCACCCCATTTGTCTAATTTCCACCTCAGCAAGACCCTTCTTATTAAGTTCAAGATTTTCATACCTCTATCTTCATCTATTTTGTTGTTGCTAGGTGCCACTGAGTTAGGTCTGACTCATAGTGGCCCTATATATAACAGAACAAAACAATGCCCAACACTGTGTGATGCTCAGCATTTTGTCAGTGCTTCTGTGCTATTCATAGGGTTTTCAGTGGCTGATTGTTTTGTCATTGTTTTGAGATTGTTTCAGAGTGGGATGCCAGGTCCTTCTTCCGTTTTTTGTGATACTGGGAATTGAATCCAGGGGCTCACAGAACACAGAGCAGCACTGTATCAACTGAGATAAATACCAGCCCCTAACAACAACAACATCTTTATCTACTTATTCCTCTAGGCTTATAGGTTATAGCTGCTTTCTTAAGTTATTACTTCTATATAACAATAATGTCTCCATAGGGCCACCTGTATTCCTTATCACGTTGCCTTTTGTATCTTCAAACAAACAATGGTGCGGAGGCTTTCTCATGCTTGAAATCTGCCCACCTTTACCTCTGCCCCATCTATTTCACCAGAGAAAGTTCTCTATGTTTTATGGACTAGTTTGTCTAGATTAGACCTAACTCAGACTCTCCAGGATGTTGTCCTTATTGCAAATCCAAAACTTTAATATCTACAAAATCCATTTTTGATAAAATATGGTATTTCACTGGTTCTTAGTATTAGCTTGTGGGACTATTTTGCAGAGACATTACTTTTTTTAACACTAAACCAATCAATAAAAAGAGTGAAATAAAAATGCTACAATGAACATACCTGTGAAGTGTTCAAGGGACTTTTGAATAATCTTACTACAACAAAGAAGAACTGGCTAATTTGAAAATAATTTAATATAAATTATTTAAAACAAAAAAGAGAAAAAATGTAAAAATGTATTAAAAAGACCTTCTGAAATTGTAAAACAATATCTTAGTTTAGCTTGGTTGGTAGAGTGCTTGCTCTGCACACACTGGGTTTGATCCCCAGCACTGCAAAAATGGGAGAAGGACCTGGCAGCCTACCCCAGAAACAATCAGCCATTGAAAACCCTATGAATAGCAGAGAAGCACTGGCATAGTGCCAGGGATGGCACAGTGTCAGGGAGTGTTTTGTTCTGTTGTACATAGGGTCACTATGAGTCAGACCTGACCCCTCTGCACCAAATGAAAACCATACATATGTGACTGGCACCCCAGGTAGGGTAGAGAAAGAGAATGTTGCTAAAGAAATGTTTGCAGTGATAATAGCTAAAAATTTTCCAAAATTGATAAAATACAATAAACTACAGATTCATGAAACTGAAATGTCCCCATTCAGAATTAAACCAAGAACAAAAGAAAAACAAAAAGCAAAACAACCCAAACACACACTCATAGACATGTCATAATCAAACTCCAGAAACATAACATAAAAATCTTGAACATAGCAAAAGAAAAAAAAGAAAGGTAAAAATAGATGAAAAATGTAGTGATTACCACAGATGTCTTTAAATCACCAGAAAAAAACTAGCAAAAAGGAAGCATCTCTGAAATACTGAAAGAGAGAGAAAGCAAAGAGCACATAAACTTTGTGGCTAAACTTCTATACCCATAAAAGGTAAGGTTCTAAATAAATCAAAGCCATTTTTAAAAACAATCAACTTTCAGAGAATGAATTTCTATCCTATCTGACAAGAAATGTTGTAGAAATTTATTCCACCTCATGACTATTTCAATACTTGCACTTCAATACTTGAAAAGTACAAATGTTTTCAGCAACTTAGAAAGGAAATTTCCTCAACATAATGAAAAGTATCTGTGAATAAAATCTAAAGCTATCATACTGTTTTTCTTAAGATTTGGAATGATATGTGGACATCTTCTCTTGCCTTTTCTACTCAGCATTTTACTGGAGGTCTCAGTCATTGAAATAAGGAAAAAGAAAGAAAATGGGTACAGGCTAAATTATCCTCATGAATATTCTTTCAAAACATGCTAAGCAACTGCTTGAAATAGTAAGTGCATTTACCAAGACCACAAGATATGATATTGACATCTAAAAATCAAATGTACTTCATAGTCTAATCATAAATAATTGAATAAATGAATTATTTAAAAAAGTGTTGGTGCAGACTCAGTAACTATAAACATTATAAAATAACTTTAAGATCTGGGAAAAAGAAATAATAATAATCACTAGTCAGTAGGGTGCATGCCTACAATCCCCGCAACTCAGGAGGATGGAGAGTTTGACATTAGAGGCATCGTGTACAATTTATTAAAGCTTTGTCTCTAAATGAAAAATAAAAAGGGACCTGGGGTTCAACTTGATGGTACAGCAGTTACCTAGCATGTTTGAAGCCCTAGATTCAACATCCTTCCACAAGAAGAAGAACGAGGAGGAGGAGGAGGAGAAGGAGGTAGAAGAGGAGGAAGTAGTAGTAGCAATAATCAAATTTTCCTCATAATTTCTGGGTGTTATTTATTTCAGACTTCCAGACTACATTTCAGGATTTGGAGAATATACATTACTAAATAAAAGAATAAAAATCTGTGTATCTTAAGTATGGAGACATTCC
>VMDO01026595.1:0-26484 GCA_007922755.1 Pedetes capensis | reverse complement strand
AGCAACATATGGGGATAAAGAGGGAGAGAACAAGTGCAAACTACCAGGTACAATTCTTTGAAAATCCCATAATGAATCTCACTATATTGTATGTAATTCAACAAAATAATCATACTATACATCATAAATATATACAATTACTGCTACATGTTAATCAAAAATTATTTTGTAAAATGAGGACATGGAAGTGCCAGCAATCCTGATTTGATAATTGCACAGTGTATATATGAACTGAATTAGCACTCTACCCCATAAATGCATGCAATCCAAATACTTAATAAAAATAAATAAAATGATGCTACAGAAGGATGTTTAATGAAATGGAAAGATCTTTGTGATAAATCACACAAAAAAAGCTTTCAAAACAATGCATAGTCTGATCTCATTGTTGGAAAAAATGTTAATATAGCTATAAGAATGAATACACACCAAATTCCCCCCACTCTTTTGCAGTATTGTGGGGGTTGAACCCAGGGACTCACACATACTTTCCAAGTGCTCCTCTACTGAGCTGCAACCCAGCCCCTTTTTAATTTTTTGTTTTTATCTTGAGACAGGGTCTCACTAAGTTATACAGGCTGCCTCGAACCTTGAACTTGTGATCCTCCTGGCTCTAACTCTTAAATTGCTGGGATTACAGCTTGCACCACTGCGCCTGGCTCAGATTCTTAATAATATTAATTAACACTGGGTAGTACTATTATGGATCATTTTTCTTTAAAATTTTTTTCTTCCCTTAGTTTTGCTTTTAACAATAACTATGTGTTACTCTTGTATATGAATTCTCAATCAGGCTCCACATCAGGATCAACTACATGGGACTCTTTTAAGGCAAATGCATAGACTTCCCTGAGCCCTAGCTGAGAACCACTGCCATATTGAGTGGCTGGAATCTCTTAGGATTGTTGAGTGGAAGAAGGATGGGATTTATTGTTTGACTAACAGGAAGAATGGTAAAACTTTTGATTTTGTTCCCTAGCTCTACTCCTTTCCATCCACATGCTATTTCAGTAAATCATTGAACCTCTCTAGGTTTTCTTATCTGTAAATTGAGGATATTAAAATGGACATATCTAACTTTACCTTATAGGATTGTCAAGAGACATACTGTTCATGAAAATGCATTGCAAACTGTAGGGCATTTTGTAAGTATAAATCATTATGAATCCTACTAAAACAGAGCCAGACTATGTGCACAAGTTTTTGCTGGTCTACATAGAATTGCTCATTTAAGTAGTTTAAGTAATGCATCATTTAAGTTGTCCAAGTCTATAGTAGTCTTGGCTTAAATTTTAAATATTGAACTCTTGAATTTTTTTGAAAAGATAAATCTGTTATGGTGCATGTATTTGTTAACAAATAGATGAAAACATTAACAGTAACATATTTCCACAGAGTTCACGTTTTTTTGGGGAGTTATGTTAGGGTTTCTTTTTATAAATGTTGTTGTTGTTAGGTGCCATTGAGTCGGTATCCAACTCATAGCAACCCTCATAGGGTTTTCAATGGCTGACTGTTTCAGGATTGCCTTGGGAGTGGATGGCCAGGTCCTGCTCCCATTTTTGTGGTGCTGGGAATTGAACTCGGGACCTCAGAGACTGCAGTGCATCGCTCTACCAACTGAGATAAATCCTAGCCCCTTTTTATAAATATAAGTTAAAAAACAGACTGCAGAAAGTAAAGAACAAAAAAGTACAAGTGACCTTGATGATTCCATTCCAGGCAACTTTCTAGATTTCTAGAAGTCCAGGGTTAATATAAAGAGGGCTTCTTATACAGAATTATAGCAACCACGTTGAAAAAAAACAAGTAGTGAATGCTGAGTTCTTCTTTTAAGAGAAGAATCTTACTTCACTTTACATATTACATATGTTCCCTAAAAGCTTGGTGGGAATAGAATTTTTATGTATAAAGTCATGTCTCTCCACATATAGAAACCAGAATTTTAGAGATGCTTTGTTTTTTTTTCCAAATGAAGTTCAACAGTTTTTTTTAATATGTTAGGTTTTTTTTTATGTTTTAAGGCCTGTTCTAGCTACTATTATAGTCAATGTTCTATAAATAAATACTTGTACCACTAGGAAAACACTATATCAAATAGCCCTGAGAAGTAAATTTCTTTGAAACAATAGTATCAAGCTCCTAATTTGTTTGTCTTAGGGCTAGTAGTTCTGTTTATTTAGTTCTCTAAACGCAGTAACCACACATGGTTCAAATATTCAATGAAAAGCTATTATGCAAAACGGTAAAATAGTTCCAAAATAGTTCATAGATACATAGAATTTTACTAGGGTCTGAGAGTCAATCTTAGAGATGACTCATACTAAGGGATTCATTTTGCAGATAGGAAACTGAGGTCCAGAGAGGCTTAGAAACCTGTTATGGTCACCGTCAACTTAGAAACATAATCATGGGGTAGATAGAATTGAGGTCTGTTGACCACTCTTCTCATTTCAAGGGTTTCTACTACACCAGAGGTGAACAATTTTTTTCTGCAAAGATCCAGATAGTAAATATTTTAGGCCTTGAAGGCCATGTGGTCTCTTTTGCAACTACTCACTTCCCCTATTGCAGCATGAAAGCAACAACAGATAAAATGTAAATGAATGTACAGAGCCATGTTTCAACAAAACTTTATATACAAAAAAAGGCAGTGGGTTGGATTTGGCCGCAAGGTCATAGTTTGCCAATGCTTGTACTGCAATATTGCTACTGAAGAGCATATGGGTACAACAATAATATAAAATCAGAACTTATACAAGTAGTTCTCCAAACTTTTTGGTTTATGAAATCTTTGACAAAAAAATTTCCAATCTATTCTAATTTAGTAGGTATACTTTAGTATGTTTTGAGGATGAAACATAATAGCATTGAGTTAAGAAGACTATTCACAATCTGTTAAGACAAATAATATTAAAGCTGTAATTTTCTGCTTTCAAAGTACTAGAAAATAGCATTCCTATACCAACTTTTCCTACTTATACAAAGTTCAGGAATTCAAGAGACTGATCAATAAGTCAGAGAAGCATGTAGGGTAGACCTTTACAATTTACAAAATCAATAAAAGAAAATTGTAGGAAGTTATCAGAAATTGCCTTTGTTTTATGTATATACAGGGAATAAGTGTTTTTATCTTCTTAATGGAATCACTTGGTTTCAACTTGCTATTCCCTTTTTTTGGGGGGGGGGGCTGTTTTGAAACAGTCTTGCTAAGTAGCCTAGGCTGGCCTCAAACTCCTGATCCTTCTGCCTCAGCTTCCCAAGTACTAGTATTATAGGTGTGTGCTACCACACCCATCCCTACTCACCATTGCCTAAAGTGATTGCAATAAACTCATTCAAATACAGAAGATTGTTTCTATTTATGTAGAATTTCTTTGACATGCATCACTGTAGGGAAATATGATTTCTAGGTGTTGAACTAGTTCATGAAGCAAAGGGGACAACTTCTAGAACAGATTCCCTGCTGAGCTTCTTCCTGAGGTAGAGAAGCCAGATATCTACATCCTTTTCCTCATAACTCCTTCAATAACTGATCCCCAGGTTAGAACGCAAGTATAGCCCCTAAGAGACTCCCAGAACATAGATTTTCCTTACAGCCTAGATACCATAGTCTTCCAATTCATCAACATTAAATATCCCTTCATTTTTCAGATCTTTAAATTCTCCCATCAATATTAGTTTGCAGATTTTGTACTTTTGTTGAATTTATTCCTAAGAATTTCATTCTTTTTGATACTATTGCAAGTGGAATTGTTTTTTCTATTGTTGTTTGTTTCTGAGACAGGGTCTTGTTTTATAACCCAGGCTGACCTTGAACTCATAGCAATCCTCTTGGTTCAGTTTCCTAAGTACTGGGATTACAGGTGTGTGCCACCATGCCCAGCTTGGAATTGTTTCTTAATTTCATTTTAAGACTATTCATTGCTCATATATAGAAATATAATTCAAATTTTGATCTTATATTCTTTGACCCTGCTGAACTTGTTATTTCTAATTGATTTTTGGTGGATTCCTTAGATTTTTCTACATATGGAATCATTATATCTGCAAACAAAGATGATTTTACTTTCTTTTCAAATGTATGCCTTTTTTACCTGAATATACTACAGCCTGTCCAGGGACCACACATGATGAGTGTATAGCAGTTCCACCTTATCCACAGTTTCAGTTACCTATGGTCAAGTTTAGTATAAAAATATTAAATGGAAAATTCTAGAAGTAGATAATTCATGTTTTAAATAATTTCTATTATAATATATTGTTATAATTGTCCTAGTTTTAGTTATTGTTAATGTCTTGCTGTGCCTAATTTATAAATTAAAATTTATTAGAGATGTGTATGTTTAGGGAAAAACGTAGAGAGTTCAGTACTATGTATGGTTTCAGGCATCCATTAGGGTTCTTGGAAAATGACCCCTATGGATAAGGGCAATGACTGTATATTATATAATGGATATCATATTAAAGAAAAGCAATGGAAAGGGAGTGAATATTACAATATATTACAAGTGTAAGAACTTCTCTTTCTAGATACTGTGAGGGAAAATGATCAAATGATGAGAAAAGTCTAAGCATAATTACTTTGGAAGAAATACAGGAATAGAGGTTAGTCAGTGAAAGTTTTAGTGATATATAATTTTTTTAAAAGCTCCTAAGCTAAGTGCCATTGTGCACACCTGTAGCCCCAGTGACTCAGAAGAATGAGGCAGGAGGATCACAAATTTGAGGCCAGAGGCAGCCAATGCAACTTAGCAAGAGTCTGTCTCAGAATAAAAGAAAAAAAATTCAAAATAAAAAAGGGGCAAGGGTTGCATCTCAGTGATGGAGTGCTTGCTTAGCATGTGCAAGATTCTGGGTTGAACCCCCTAGTTCATTTTGCAAATACATACATACATACATACATACATACATACATACATACAAGTTCCTAAAAACCTTAAAGACATTAAAGTCAATGAGAAGCAAAAAGTTAAAATGACATGGAATGCCTTTTCAGGAATTACAATTGCTTATAGAGCACCAAATCAAAGGTGTTAACATTGTTGTTAGGTGCCATTGTGTCCGACTCATAGCGACCCTTATAGGGTTTTCAATGACTGATTGTTTCAGGATTGCCTCAGGAGTGGATTGCCATATCCTTCTCCCATTTTTGTAGTTCTGGGAGTTGAACTTGGGACCTCAGTGACTGCAGAGTGGCGCTCTACCAATTGAGCTAAATCCTAGCCCAGGTATTAACATTACAATCATAATAATACCTTAATGACAATCATAAAGTTAATAGCAAATAATACCTATGAAGTATATACTACTGCCTGGTACTATTCTAACTGCTTTAATGTGTTAATTCATTAAATCCTGACAACCCTAAGAATTGGCTATTATCATCATCCTCTTTTCACATATGAAGAAATTGAGGCACAGAGAATAGAAAACTTGTTCAAAGCTAACAGCTAGGAAGAAGGGTCAGAACCAGGGTTTATCCAAGCAAAAGAGCTTGAAAGGCCACTCTCCTCTACTGCTGTGCTCCTTCTCTTTCTTCCCACTGTGCACAATAAAAAATTCACACCTGTGACTAAGTAACAAAAGTAATTTTCCATTGATTTCCATGAACTTCCTTTTTAATCACTTCCAAGGTATTTTCAGTGGCATCATATGGTTGTGAAAGCTGGACACTGAACAAGACAGACAGAAAAATAATTGATGCTTTTGAATTGTGGTGCTGGAAACGTCTATTGAATATACCATGGACTGCCAAAAGAACCAACAACTCTGTCCTAGAAGAAGTACAACCAGAGTGCTCCTTGGAAGCAAGAATGGCCAAACTGCGTCTTACATATTTTGGACATGTAGTCAGGAGAGAACAGTCCCTGGAGAAGGACATCATGTTTGGAAGAGTGGCAGGTCAATGCAAAAGAGGAAAACCCTCCACCAGATGGATTGACACAGTGTCTGCAACAATGGGCTTAAACATAAATAGGATTGTTTGCCTGGTGCAGAATCGGCAAGTGTTTCGATCTGTTGTACATAGGGTCGCTATGAGTCGGACTCCACTCGACCACACCCAACAACAACAACAACAACAACAACAACAAGGTAGTCCTAAAAATTAGGCTGTTGCCCACTATTTAAGGAGCTTAAAAACAGTGTCTGGATAGAAGGATGGGCACCTAGTCATTCATTTGTGAAAATAAGCTGTAGGCTCTGAAAGCCAGGGAAAATGTAATCTCTGTTCTAGAAGTGCATAGGAAAGGCAGAATGAGGACAATTAGTTCCATGATGAGGGCAGGTGTGACATGTGTTAAGCAGGTGGCTGACTACTCAAAGGAATGCAGCCTTACCAGAAGCATAAAAAAATTCAGTAAGGACCCTGCTGATGTTCCTAATTCTAGTTTGTTTGGCGGGTCTTAAAACTTTAAATAGCCCTGCAAAGGGATGTGGTAAATCCACATGACCCCTCTCTGCTGTGACAGCTTGGCTCGTCCAAAAGAATCTTAGTCACCAGTAGGGCTATTTTAGGCCAAAGTCTGATTTTGTGACACTAGGAGAAGGACAGCATGTCTCTTATGATGGGTGAGCCCGAGCCCTCTTGGGCAATGGAAGGTGCAACCCTGCAAATTGTAATGTCACATGAGGCCAAGGCAGGGTTAAGAGTTAAAAAGACTTAGGGAAGAGTTAAGAAAGAAGTACAATTAATAGTTTCTTTGTGTGTGTGGGTAACTTAATTGCAAAAACAGTCAACTAAATTTTACTTTGAACAATAACATTTTTTTCTTTTGTAGGTTATACCAGTTCAGTTGATGTCAATAGAAGGAAACATAAGTCTTGAGAAACTTCTTTGGGCACCATCTCCATTCATAATTGCATATCATTAATAATTGTTTTTGTCAAAGATTTTAGAAAAGCAAATAGAGATGAGGCTATTTGAATTCCTGACTAGAAAAAAAAACTAGGAGAAAGGCTTACATGGCAATATTCACCATCAACAATGACATGTTAAATTTTCCCTCCTTCTATAGCAACATTCACTGTTCAATAGAATTTTCTGCAATAATGGAAATATTCTATATCTGTGCTGTCCAATATGGTAGCCACTAGCCACATGTGGTTATTGAGCACTTGAAATGTGCTGGTGTGAATGGGAACTGATGCTTGAATTTTATTTAATTTTAATTAATTTAGATTTAGATTTAAATTAGCTGCATGTGGCTAGTAGATAGTATGTTAGATATTTCAGCTTTACAGGATAATATTGTGACCTAATCATTTTCTCCAAACTCATATAAATCAACAGCTGTATAAAATCATTCATAAACTTCAGAAGCTGAATAAAAAATTAACAATGTTATAATTAATAACATAAATGAAAATTCTGAAGAAGAAAAGTTTTATAGTTGGTAGGAGTCATGTGACTAAGGAGGACTACTATCTAATCAATCACTTAAAGAACAGAGTTAATATTTTCAGTATCAAAAGTAAGTCAACCTGGTTTTAAGACCCATCATGCTGTATATTCTTGAATCTAATCCATACCCTTTCAACAGTTTTAGAGGGCTAAAAAATCAGGTGTGGACTGGATTCCTGGTTGAGAGCTACGTCTAGAGCTCTCTTACATGAATCCAATCCACACTCAATTCTAATCTACATCTGATTTTATAGCCCTCTAAAATTTCTGAGAAAAAAAATAAAAAAGATGATGCGCATGGTACAGTGTCAGGGAGTGTTTCCTTCTGTTGTATATAGGGTCACTATGAATTGGACCCAACTTGATGACATCTAACAAAAACAAAACTGTTGAAAGGGCGCTGATTATTTTCGAGAATATACAGTAATAGTTTCCTCTATTTTCCTGGGGGTGTGTGGAGTAGGGTTGTGCTATCTCAGAGCATTTTCTCCTATTCTTGCAGAGCCTCCACTGTTCAGTGTTGCATCTTTTTTCAGAACTTTTTGGGGTCAAATGGGCTCACTATATGGGGTGATTACCTTCTTTTTTTTTGCTAGATAGAGAATAGAGAGAGTGGTAAAAAGAAAAATATATGGGAAGAATAAAAGAAAGAATGTGTAAAAGGTGATGTGAAAATTACTTTCTAGTAGACCAAAGTCATAGAAGGTTTTATTTATTGCTTTGTGATAGTTGTTCAACCCTAGACTCAATGTTAATTCTGTGTTATTTCCATTGAGCTAAACTCACATTTAATTTTTTTTATTTTTTAAATAAAACTTGGCATCAAACTTTCAATCCTTTTGCCTTAGCCTCCTGAATGCTAGGATTACAGGCTTGTACCACCATGCCAGCTAAACTCACATTTTCTGTCAAAGCAGTTAAGTTTGAAAAACACACCCTAGATTCATCTTCAGTAATAATGGATAATAATGTGACTATATCTCTGTTGTGAATTTTAAGGACAAAACAAGTGTAAAATATAATTTATCTTTCTGTTATTAAAATTTGTTTTGACTCATACTGAAATATTAACTGATATTAAGTGATTAAAAACAAAGCCTTATTGAAATGGTGGTAATTTTTAGAAATAGGAATTTAACTATGACAAAAACAATGGCCAACAAGAGGGATGTACTTATGAGAAACAAAACAGAATAAAACATTATCAACTATATCTGCTTGACTTTTTGCTGATTTCCTTAACTTACCTTTAGTTTCCTCCTTGCGTTGAATTTCCTCAGTTGTTCTACTGTTTCTGGGAGATGAATCTTGTAGGCATAACGATCCCGCTCCTATAAAAGAAGATAAGGAACATATATAACCATTTAGAAAAGTGAAGAAACTTAATATAAATCAAATAATAAGGCTCAGATTCTTAAATGTAAAGCTTAGACACAATTCTAGGAGACTGGAGGTTTTATTCCATGATGCTGGTAAACATTCTGAAATGAGGGATATGAACATTGAAATTGATGGCAAAATAATATTTTATTTTCAGCAATAATAAAGGACTGAAATAATATGTTGTTGGATTTTTAGATGTATGGCTTTGTGGCTAAAATAATCATTATTGTGAAGATATGAAGTTATCTTTGACATGAACTTTATAGGTGAAATGAGGATTTGAAAAATTAACTCCTTATTAACAACTTATTCAGGATTGTGCATTGTCAGGACCAAGGGGCTTACAAAAATCACAAAATCTTCCAACTACGACAAATGTTACAAGGACATCTAATTCAGCCATTTTCTCCATGTGGGATCCTTTTCAATCCCTGATGGATGATCATTCTGTTTGACCTTGCACAGTAAGAGATCATTACTTTATAGAAGCCCATTAGAATTTTAAGAAAGATTAATTTAAAACTATTCTTTCTCAGCATGGGCCCATGTCTGGCTTGTTTAGGCCACCTCTGTCTTCTAGGGCAAGACAGAACAAACATACCATCTTTTCTGTACAATAACCTTTTACTCATGAAATGGGAGATTGTGTACCCATTGACTCAGTTCTCTGAGATAATGTCCCCAGTTGCTTCAACTACTGTTCAGGTATTATTTCAAATCTCTTGTCATTTTTCTTAAGCTGCCTTTGGTTCTACTCTAATTTGTCAATGTATCTTAAAGATTTATATGCTACAGGTATTCATTTGTTTCATAAATATTTCTTAGGAGACTATTATGTGCCAGGCATTGTTCCATGCACTTGGGATATATAAGTAAAACCAAAAAGATACCAGCCCCCATGTAGCTTACATTTCAGTCAGAGAAGATGAGAAAACACAAAATTGGCAAATTGTTCTCCAGAATGGCAGCACCATTTTATGTTCCTACTAGTGGCATATGAATTCCAGTTGTTCTTGCCAATACTTGGTATGGTCAGACTTTTTAAATTTTAACTATTCTAATACATGCATGCAGGAATCTCATTGTAGTGTTAATTTGTATCTCTGTAACGACTAGTAATGCTGAGCATCTTTGCCCGTGTTTATCTGCTATCTGTGTATCTTCTTTTTGTAATACCTTTTCCCATTTTGAATTGTGTTATATTTTCTTCTTATTGAATTTTGAGAATTCTTTACACAATCTATATATAAGTCCTTTATCAGATATGTAAGTTGCATATATTCATTCTCAGTTTGTGGTTTGTTTTTTCAGCCTCTTAATTATGTCTTTCAAATAAGGGAAGTTCTTAATTCTTCATATATTTTGCAAGTAGAGAACAGGATTTTTTATCAAATCAAAAGTGGGGTGAAAGATAAAGAGAAGAGCCAAGGACACCACTACACACTAAGGTTTTTGATGTGAGCAACTGAGGTAAGAAAAGTGGGGCAAACAGCCTGAAAGATGCATATCTTGATTGTAGAGCTATGAACAGGCACCTAGGTTGACTTTTTATTTTAAATTCTCTATTTGATGGAATAAACACTTTTCCCCAAAGTATATATAGTGTTTTAGTCAGAATTACTGACAATAAGGAATGTGATTCAAAAGTGAATTACTAAAATGACTCTCCAGGAATGAGACAGAATAAGCACATTTCACCTGATGCCTCTACCAATTACATTAAGAACTCTGGATATGATACATAGAGTAACTAAGGGAAGACTCTGAGAGCTAGAGAAAAGAAGGTAGGCTGTGAAGGAATCCCACAATCCTGTGACCCCGTGGTGATGTCCTTGGAATTTTTTTCCCCTCTTACCGTACCCAAGCCTGGGTGTGAGAGTAGCCAGCAACTTGGAAACTCCAAGGACAAAGATGATCTCCCAAAAAAGCCCACTGAGAAGAGGCTGGCCCTGCAGGACAGGACCCTTTCTGTGTGTTTAGGTAATATTACCGTTTATCAAGTACCATTTGATAATCTATTTCATAGCCTGTGTACATTTCTTCTCTCCAACAGATTGTGACATTACTACATCTCTGACTGTGAACTCTGTGTCTACTGAACCCCTTTGTGCTCATCATTCACTAATGTGAAGTGGACAAAGAGATAAGGACAAAGTCCCAAAATATGTTTGATTTTTAAATAAAATTATGCTTTAATTATGACTTTTGATGGTTTCTAAGTAGATGAAATCATAAGATTAAAAAAAGTCTATTAAGTTATCTCTTAACAGAAACAAGCAATAACAAAACCCCAAGGTATATAAGTAAGGCAAGAGTAAACATAATATTTTTCTGGATTAAATAGTCCCTCCTGATACTAATAATAATGATATGAATTCAGAAAAATTTCTATTGCAATGTTCCTGGGATTTTAATAAAGAACATGATTCATAATCCTTTGTGCACTAGTACCAGATGCTTAATATACACTTAATATATTGACTGACTTTCCAAAATTCAAATTGACTGACCTAACTGCCCTTTTCACCTTTTATTACAGTCAATAATTCTTTTTTCACTACTACGGATTGGCCCCAGGCCCTTGTGCATGCTAGGCAAGTGTTCTTCCACCAGGCTATACCCCCAACTCTTTATAGTCAATAAATTTTGTAGTGTACATGTTAAGGCTACAAAAAGGTCTGAGTAGAGCTTAACCATTTGTAAGTAAAAGTACAATCTTAGTTGCCCTACTGTTGTGGAATGAATATTCACAGCAAGTATCATTAATTTGGATAGACAAAGGTATTAAACAGGTATAATCTAAAGACATTCTCATACTCCTTAGCTAATACTTAAATACTTTTTTGATATGAGATGATTAAATAGGACTTTTTTTGGTTTGAATAAAGAATTCTTGTCTTATGGCATTTTATTTTTAAAAAACTCTTTCCTCAAAGCAGTGGTACCATGGCTTTGGGCACTCTTCATTACCAGAATTTTCATCATCTTATTCCTTTACTTTGCAGTTACTCAGGATTTTTTCATAATTAAACTATTGCTTAAATTTTAGTAATTGTAAATCAATACCACTTATATCCACTATAAAGAGTTACAAATATACATGGACAAGTATTGAATTATAACAGACACCTGCCCATGCCAGCTAGATAAAGTTCTCATTGAATTCTTCCATCTTCAGATGACACTGAAGCAGTGAAGATAAACTGTAGTTTAGATGCAGCACGTGATCCTAAGCTCATACAGCCTTTTGGACATCTTCCATTTAAGTTACTGACATTTTTTGTCTTTTCTCTTTCTGGTACCAGAAATCTATTATGTATTAAGCTCATATTATTTAGAATAAGAACTATAATTGTTGCAGGAACAAGGGTTTCCAAAAAGAAATAGTTATTAGTCAAGATAAGCTTTGATAGTGAAAGTCTCTGTGAGTGTGTAGTGTATAATGCCAAAACATTTTCTAAAGAATATTAAATGAACTTAGATAGGAAGGGGGGGAGGGGGGAAACATAGAGGAGGGTAAGGGGTAACCTATATGAATAATGCTTATCAAATTGCATATATGAAAATTGTCACAACGAAAAGCATGTCAAAATGAATCACATTATGATGTACATTAAAAATTTCTAATAAAAAAATTTAAAAAAAAGAATATTAAATGACTAAAATGGCTGTCATCGTCATGGTTATTTGGCATTTAAAGTAGCTTCTCACAAACAAAAGATCCTCATTAAGGAAAAATTGAGAAAAACAAAGGAGAAATAGAAGTCATCTTTAAACTGCTCATTTCATATCTGGGAGACAAAATACTAAGAAAGTGTCTAAGAACCTATTCTTTTCTGGGGAAAATCAGGAATAACTAATAGTAAATATCAGAGGGTTGAATGCAGATTTGAGAAATAACTTCTATTTTTTTCAACACTGGGCATCAAACCCAGGACCTTGTGCAAGCTAGGCAAGGACTCTACTACTGAGCTACACCCCCAGCCTGAGAACTAGTATTTTCAAGGAGAACCAAGATTCACTGGCATCCCCAAATTGTTCTGTTTTGCATTGCCTCTGGGGCAGAAGCAAAGTATAATAATAGGAGTGTCAAAGATGCATACACATTTTAAGAGATATTATCTATGAATTTAATAGATAGCAATGTGTAATATGAAGTTCACTCAAAAGATGGCATTAATCAAATGAATGCTAGCACCACTATTTGACAGGCAGGACAGTCCAAGAAAATGGTAGAAACAAGGTTGCCATTTGAGGAGTGTAAGGCCATTTTGAAATGGTATTTGAAATTTGAGAATGCTGTGGGAGTACAACAACAATGGAGGCATGAGTATGCAACAGAATATCCAATGCATCTAACAATTGCATGTATTTGTGATGCTTGACATGCTCCATACTGTGTGTGATGTGCACAAGGGAAGATCTGGGAGGCCTCACATAGCAACAAGCCCTGCTTCTTCTGCTATAGTATTGGATCAGTTTCCATGCTTGCCACAGAAGTCTACCAAACAATGTGCACACAAGACAGGAGTCAGCAGAACAATCATATAACATGTTCTTAAAACAGCAAAATGGGAAATTTTTGTTCCAAGATATGCATACATTTTTAGTTCCCTTTGTGTAGTGAACACCCATTTATTAAATCATTAGATCATTAATATTTACTGAGCATCTATTATGTGCCAGATATTTTTTATGTTCTAGACAAGTGAACCAAGAACTGAAAAAATTCCTATTATTATGCAATTTATATTTTATGGGGTAGGAAGACAATGAACAAATAAGTAAAATATGTCTTATGGTGACAAATGTTATGGAGAAAAATTGGGCAGGGAAGGGGGATAGAGAATTCTGGAGGCTGGGGGCATCCCTTCCCTCAAGTTTTAAATAGTGGTCAGAGAAGATTTTATAAAGAAGCTGGTATCTAAGCAAAGATCTAAAGATGATGAGGGAATAAGCCATGAAGATGTCCTAGGGAAGAGTGTTCTAGGGAAAGGGCATGACTAATACAGGGAGGCTGAGGCAGGAATGTACCTGTGGTCTGAGGATCAGCAAGTAGGCCAATATGATGGGAAATGAAGGAGAGAAGGGAGAGTAGGATGAACTGAAATCAGAGCCATATCAGGAAGCCAAGCTATATAGCAGATTAAGAATACTTCAAGAGAAAGAGGCATGGATTCAGGAGTCATTGGTGTAGAGAGAGAATTTAAAGCCAGTTCAACTAGGTGAGGTTTCCCAGGGCCTGAATGTAGACTAAGAAAAAGAGAAGGAGCAAGGAAAGAGGCCAGTGCCACTCCAGTGTAAACAGGTGGGCAAGAGGACATGAACACAAATCACCAAGATCTGCAGAGGAGCAACCAGAGTGGTAGAAGTGGAACCTGGTGTGCAGGTGTCTTGGAAGCCAAGGGAAGCCAAGTGTTTCAGGAGGATGGATGTCAAATGATGCTACTAGGCCAAGAAGGACAAGCCCTGGGATTTGACCACTAAACTTAGCAATATGAAGGTCTGGAGCAACTTGACAAGAGCCTTTTTTTTTCAGTGCTAGAGATGGAACCCAGGACCTTGTATGTGCTGGCCAGTGCTCTACCACTGAGCCACACCCCTAGCCTGACAGAAATTGAAATTGTTTTAGTAGAGTTGGTAGGATTTTGATCCTGACTAGTATGGATTCAAGAAAAAGGATGGGAGAAACTGGAGGAAGTGCATATAGATAACTGTAGAAGTTTTGCTGTCAAGGAGAGAAGAGAATAGGGGCAGAAGCTGGAGGGGGCTGAGACTGAAGAGAATATATGTATGTTAATGCATGTATATGTAAGCAATAAAAATAAATGACAACATGTTAGATCTAAAAAGCAGAAAACTGATGATATAAGAAAGGGAAAAATGGGAGCAATGCCATTAAGTAAGTGAAAGGGATAGGATCTAGCATATAAATGGCAGGGTCAGGGTAGGCTGAATTAAAATACTGGTTGCCCCATTGAAAATTTCTGTGACTTGGGGAAAAATTCTTAATCTCTCTGAGTATTATATTTCTTACCTATAAAGTAAGAATTTCCTGGAATTACTGAACTGTATGATGTTTTAATCAAATAGTACTATTTCATTGATGACTAGGGTTATAACTTTCCTTAATATTCACTGGAAAGATGAGTTATAAAAAGAACTTTAAAATGTGTCTTTTCCCTAAGATAGCAAATTCCTATCTAGTGTTGACTGAAAAAGTTAATATTATAAAGCTCACAGTCACACTCAAAATAAAGACAATTAATTTATTATAACACAATATGATTTTAGCAGTTAATGTTGCATCTTTGGAACATGTGTTGGCGGAGAACAAATAGGCCTTCCTTCTTTCTATATTCTTAGTCTACTTTTATACCCTCTGTCTGAGAGCTGAATGTCAGTTGAATGTTCATAGATGATGTGCAGAAAACAGCAAACATGATGAACAAAACTGATGCAAAGGGCTCAAAATTAACAAAAGGGCCACATTATAGAGATATATGGACTGGGATTTAGCTCAGTGGGCAGAGCGCTGCGCTGCAGTCTCTGAGGCCCCGAGTTCAATTCCCAGCACCGCAAAAATGGGAGAAGGACTTGGCAATCCACTCCCGAGGCAATCCCGAAGCAGTCAGCCATTGAAAACCCTATGAGTCGCTATGAGTTGGATACCGACTTGACGGCACCTAACAACAACATAGAGAAGTATATTGCTCTCACTGGGAGTGTTCAAGCAAAGCATGGACAGTGACCTAGAAGCTCATGTACCTTAAGCCATGGGTGATTCAGTGCTTCATAAACAGTGATCCTTTCAGCGGGATCCAGCATCAGCATGCGGCGCACTAGGTCTTTGGCACTTTCAGAGATATGGCTCCACTGCCTTGGATTCATCTGAGGAGGAGAAAAGGAAAGCTACATAATTATTCTCAGTGAGAGGTTAACATTTACTGTTACCTAATATTCCAATATGTTTCAATGTGAATAAAATTCTTAGAGCAAAGAATAGAAATCAGATTCTCAAAGGTCTGCTTTTTGAAGATGAAAAGGACAAATACAATGCTTTGTGGTGGTGGTTGTTCATCATATGAGAATTTGAACTACTAAATATTCTGTGCCTGTTCTTGTCATTACATGGCCACAATATTTTCGATAATTAAAGGGTAGAATGCTCATAATTCTAGTTTTTATTTTTAGAACTGCAGCTAAAAAAGACTAGAATACCTTGACCTAGAAAGGGCTAAAATAAAATTTAAAAATTAAAAGAAATATTTGAAGACCAGTTAAGATGGCAGGTTGAAAGTAGCCATACTTTAACCCAGGAAGAAAAAAGTTAGGACCGGTCTCAAAGGTCTCTACTCAGAATGGAGAAATACTGGGGAGTAGCTTTAGCTTGAGGAAAACGGACTGTGTGACCAAAAGTAGACAATTTAATGACTGAGATGAAGTGGAAACTGTGGGGCACCACTTCAGAGTTGCCCCCATCTGCCAGACAACTGACCATGAGTATGGGGTGGACCTTTATTCACTCAGAGGAGTTGGGACATGGAGCCTGACATGCATCAGAAAAAAAACTACACTATAAAACATCGAAACTAATTCACAGCCAGCCAGCCTCAGCTGATACAGACAGTGGCTTCTGTGTGAGCTCTGCAAGAGGGACCGTGGGGAACAAAACTGGAATACTGGCAGAGCCTGCCCCAAGGGGAAAATATGAACACTCATGAAGGTAATTGGGACTCTCCCCCCACCCAACACAGAACGGGCCAGCAAAAATTCAAGGCTGACCTGGGAAGGAGCAGTGCAGGAAAAGGCAGCCAAAGTTTGAGTGGAAGTCACACCTAAGAAGCCCACATAGTGAGACAAAGGGAAACAGTTTTTTTTTTTTTTTTTTTTTTTTTTATTTATTGCCTCTGCCCCTCCCAACAGCCCAGGGCAAGTAAGAAGCTGCAGCCAAAAGATCCACAGGACATTGTCCTTTTAAGCAAACAATCCCAGAGCATTCATGAGAAGAGGGAGGAGACAGTGGATCCTGCAACACCCAGAAGCTCCCAGTGGATGTAGGGAGTGCACACAATCATGCTTATTTAATTAAACAACTTTGGAGATGAGCTGCCAGTGGCCCTGAGAAATTGGGGGCTACTGAGCATATTCCAATAATTGGGGACAGCAAATAGGCTCATTTTCTGCTAGGGGACAGTGCAGCAGGTCCCAAAGGAACTTGGGAAACTGTCCCTGCCTGTGCTGGGTAGTGAAATTCAAACTCCCACCTTGGGGGTTTTGGACAACTCTAGCCCAGCTCTGTAGGCTGTAATTACCCCAGAGAGTACTACTATAGGAGTGATGGGAGGGCGCCATGCTGGAAAGAGTGGCCACTGAGGCACTAAACCTGGGGACCCAGCAAGAATTCTGACACAGGGCCAGAGAGGTGAGAACTGGACAGCCTCACTAATGGGTAGAGGAATTTGGAGGGCACATGCCCTCTCTGAAAACTGAGTTGCAATGGACAGCAAAGGCTGGGACAACTCTTTGGCATAAGGAACTGACTGACTGTCATATAGTCTGAATTAATCAGTAAGAGTTAAACTGTTGTCAGATTAGTCTTTATTTCCATGTTTTTGTGTTGTTTGTGTTTTTTCTTTTTATTCTTATTTCATATTTTTGGCCTATGCTAAATGATTTAATTCATTTGATCTCTTTTTAGTTTTCCCAAACACATTATCCCTCCTTCTACTTATGTAGACTTCAAAGCCTTTTGCTACCAACCATACTAATCATATTTTCCAACCATAGTTGGTTTACTTTACCCTAGTCAATTAATCTCTTTCAAATTTATTTGTCAAAGCCAAAACAAGACATCTCCCACCTTTGCATTTGCTAGACCTCCTGCAAAGTTCCATCGCCATATATATACATATATTTCTTATAAGGAAGTAGTAATTCCTTAAAGAACACCAGACATTATGTGAGAACAATCAAAATTATAAAGGTGAGAGTGGACAAAGAAATTACTCTAGCAGGACAAAGCTTGCCACCCTCTCACTCAAACCAGAGTCCAAGATCCCCCAAAGAAGGTATTTACCAAAGGTATCTTCAGGCATTTAGGGCTTTAAGATCCACAACAAGCAATGGGAAAGGCTCAATCTGCAACCACATGAAATATGAAAAACCAGGTTGGAGAGGATGCCCTGATTTACCAAAATCCCTTAATAGCTGATTTTAAAGTAACCCAAATTTTAGATATGCCTGAAAAACAATGTATAAATCTGTTTATAAATATGTTGAAAGACCTCAAAGATACCACAACCAAACAGATGAGAACAAGGGAAACACTGGACAAAAAACTACCTAACTTAGAAGAAAAATTCAGCAAAGAAATTGAGACCCTGAAGAAGATTCAAACAGAAATGCTGGAATTACAAAATGCAGTAAACTAACTTAAAATAACAGTAGATTCTTTGATATTCTGATTGGGCAGAGCTGAAAACAAGATTTCTGATACTGAAGAAAAATTAGAAAATCTCATCTATTCAGATGTGAATAAAGATAGAAAGATGAGGCAATATGACCAATACTTTCAAGAGGTCTTTGATAAAATGAAGAGATGCAACCTATGAATATGACAGAGCTGAAAATGACACTAAAGGAACAGAAAATCTTTTCAATGAAATATTATTTGAGAACTTCTAAAACATAAGGGAGTAGTCATCCAAACCACAGAAACATCCAAAACTCCAAACAGAGTAGACCAGATCTTCTCCATGACACATTATAATCGAAATGCTAAATCTAGAGAGCAAAGAACCTGTTCTAAACACTACAAGAGAGAAAGGCCAACTCACAAGGGTAAGCCCATTAGAATAACAGCTGACTTTTCAAAAACAACACTAAAGACAAAGAAAGTATGGTCAGACATTATTCAAGTCCCAAAAAGAATAAAAGCCAACTGGTATTACTTTACCCAGCAAATCTATCTTTTAAAATAGAGCGTTCAAGACATTCCATGATATCGACAAGTGTAAGGGATTCATGATGGCCAAGCCAGCATTGCAGAAGATCCTTCAAGAAATACCACAAACAGGAAAATCAAGACAAGCCCAAATGCAAGACCAAAGGAAAGAATAAGATAGGACAGGAATGTACAATCACAAGTTAAATATGAACCAAAGAAAAGAAACAAACTTCAAATTGTTGCAGACTAATAATCTCCTCTCAATAATTAATCTAAATGTAAATGGTCTGAATTCACCATTTAAAAGGCATGGACCGGCCAACTGGATTAAAAAACAAAATCCCTCAATATGTGGGATGCAAGAGCCTCATCTCATCCACAAACACCATAATCATCTGAAAATTAAAGGCTGAAAAAAAATATACCAAGTTTGTGGTAATCAAAAAAAGCAGGAGTAGCCATACTAACTTCTGACAATTTAGACTTCAATCCCAAACTGATCAAAAGAGACAAAGATGGTCATTCCATATTAATAAAAAGAACAGTCAATCAGGAAGTCATAACGTTACTTAATATTTATTCACCAAACATAAGAGCACCTAATTTCATAAAACAAACTTTATTGGCAATAAAGGAGTACATTTGTCCAGATACAATAATTATGGGAGATTTTAATACCACACTATCTTCAAAAGACAGGTCATCAAAGCAAAAAATCAGCAGAGAAATGATGGACTTAAATAGCACCATAGACCAACTGGGCCTAACAGATGTCCACAGAATATTCCATCCATGAAATGCAGAATACATATTATTCTCAGCACCACATGGAACCTTTTCTAAAATGGACCACATTTTAACCCACAAAAATGTCCTCACCAAATACAAAATATTGAAATCCCCTGTACCTTATCAGACCACAATGAATTAAAACTAGAACTCAAGAGCATGGAAAATTCCAGAAATGTTACAAACACATGGAGACTGAAGAACACACTTCTGAATGATTAATATGATTAATGAACCATCAAAGAAATGAGAAAGGAAATTAAAAAGTTCTTGCAATCAAATGAGGATGGAAACACTTCCTACCAAAATATATGGCATACAGCAAAGGCAGTTCTAAGAGGGAAGCTCATAGCCAAGAATGCCTTCATCAGTAAGGTAGGGAAGGCCCAATTAAATAACTTAATGACACACTTTAAGTCACTAGAAAACCAACAAGAAGCCAATCCCAAAAGAAGTACACAGAAAGGGATTATTAAGATCAAGGTAGAAATTAAGAAAATAGAGACTAAAAGGACACTACAAAGAATTAGAAAATCAAGAGCTGGTTCTTCAAAAAGATCAACAAAATTGACATTCCCTTAGCCAAAGTCACCAAAAGAAAGAGAGAAAAGGCCTAAAATTTAAAAATCAGATATGACAAGAAGGACATAACTACATATAACAATGAAATCCAGGAAATTATCAGAGACTACTTTGAGAAATTGAATTCCCCAAAAATGAAACTATAGCCGAAATGAACAAATTCCATAATATGTATGACTTACTAAAACTAAACCCTGAGGACATAAGCAAATTAAACAGACCCATTACAACCACTGACTTGTTGTTGTTAGGTGCCATCGAGTCGGTATCCAACTCATAGCGATCCTCATAGACTTTTCAATGGCCCACGGACTTAGAGGTGGTAATAAAAAACCTCCCAAAAAAGAAAAGCTCAGGTCCAGATGGGGTCACAACTGAATTCTATCAAACCTTTAAGGAAGAATTAATATCCATTCTCCTCAAATTATTTAAAAAAATAGAAAAGGAAGGTGTAATTCCAAATTCATTCTAAGAAGCCAGTATAACCCTGATACCAAAACCAGAGGACTCTACAAAGAAAGATAGCTACCGACCAATTTCCCTGATGAACATTGATGAAAAAATCCTCCATAAAATTCTGACAAACCAAATTCAGCAACACATAAAAAACACCATATACTATGATCAGGTAGGCTTTATTCCATAGATGCAAGGCTGGTTCAACATTTGTAAATCAATTAATGTAGTTTAACATATCAAGAGACTTACAGAGAGAAATTACATGATCATCTCAATGGATACTGAGAAGGCTTTTGACAAAGTGCAATACCCCTTCATGATAAAAGTCCTGAAATAATTAGGCACAGAAGGAACCTATCTTAACATCATAAAGACCATCTATGACAAACTTATAGCTAACATCATATTAAAGGGGGAAAAATTGAAAACATTCCCTCTAAGATCAGGGACAAGACAAGGATGCCCACTCTCTCCTCTTATTCAGTATTGTGAATGAAGTCCTAGCTAGAGCACTCAGTCAAGAAAAAGAAATGAAAGGAATACAGCTAGGAAAAGAAGAAGTTAAACTATCCTTATTCATAGATGACATGATCCTATACCTAAAGAACCCTAAAAATTCCACTAGAAAACTCTTAGAGATAATTAACTCCTTCAGCAAAGTAGCAGGATACAAATTTAACACTCAAAAATCAGGGGCCTTCCTTTATAATAATATTGAACAGGAAGAGAATCAAATCAAGACAATAATCCCATACACAATAACCCACCAAAAGATTAAATATTTAGGAATCAATCTAACCAAAGATGCTAAAGACCTCTACAATGCAAACTTCAAACATTAAAGAAATAGCAGAAGATACTAGATAGAAGAACCTCCCTTGCTCATGGATTAAAAGAATTAGTATTGTGAAAATGCCTATACTACCAAAAGCGATTTACAGGTTTAATGCAATCTCCATAAAAATTCCAATGACATACTTTTCAGAAATAGAAAAACAATCCTAAAGTTCAAATGGAAGCACAAAAGACTGCAAATAGCCAAAACAATCCCAAGCAGCAAAAAACAGTGCAGGAAGTATTACAATACCTGTTTTCAAAGTATACTACAGGACCATAGTGGCAAAAACAGGTTGGTACTTGGCACAAAAATATGCATGAAGATCTGTGGAATAGAGTTAAAGACTCAGAGATATACCCACCCAACTACAAAGAACTGACCTTTGGCAAAGGGAGTAAGGCCATTCATTGGTGAAAAGATAGCCTCTTCAACAAATGGTACTAGGAAAATTGGATATCCATTTGCTGAAAAATGAAAATGGACCCATCACTCTCAATCTGTAGAAGAGTTAATGCAAAATGGATCAGAGAACTCAATATAATATGGGAAACCTTAAAACTGCTAGGAGAAAAGATAGGGAACACACTGCAACACAGGCATTGGCAAGCATTTCCTTAACAAGACTCCACTTTCCCAGGAAATGACACCAAGAATCAACAAATGGGATTACATAAAACTAAAAAGCTTCTACACAGCAAAAGAAACAGAGTAAAGGGAGAACCCACATAATGGGAGAAAATCTTTGCATCCTACACATCAGACAGAGGACTAATCTATAGAATATACAAAGAACTTATGAAATCAAATACCAAGATAATAAATAACCTAATATGTAAGTGAACAATGGAACTGAACAGACAGTTCTCAAATGAAGAAATATGAATAGCCAATAAACACATGAAAAAATGCTCAATATCCCTAGCCATCAGGGAAATGCAAATCAAAACACTGAGATTCCATCTCACTCCAAGATTAACAAAACAATAACAAATGCTGGTGAGGATATGGAGAAAAAAGAACCCTTTTATACTGCTGGTGGGACTATAAATTGGTTCAATCACTCTGGAAATCAATGTGGAGGTACCTTAGAAAACTAAGAATAGAACTGCCATACAACCCAGCTCTACCACTCCTGGGAATATACTCAAAGGAAGATAAGCCCCTGTGGATAAGTCCACAGGGACACCTGCACTTCCATATTTAATGCACCACTCTTCACAACAGCAAAAGTATAGAATCAACAAAGATGTCCATCAACAGAGGAATAGACTGAAAAATTGTAGTATGTATACACAATGGAATATTACTTAGCAATAAAGAAGCATGAAATTATGTCATTTGTAGCAAAATGAGTAGAGCTAGAAAATATCATTTCAAGTAAATTAACACAGTCTCAAAAAGAGAAACACCATATGTTCTCTCTCATATGTGGGAGCTAAATATAACTTAAAGGAAGAAAAAATATACATAGATAGATATATAAAAATGAATAATCATACATAACTACAAATGGAAAATATAAGCAGGTCAGAAAGAAGCAGGGAGGGTATTAGTGAGTGGGAGCAGAGTTTGAAAAAGGGGGAAAGGGAGTGGAAATAATGTAAAGAGGTAAAGAAGGATAGGGAAATCTCAAAATATAAGATGCGAGTGTATGAATACATGAAAAAATAGGGGGAAGGGAAAATTAATGAGATTATAACCCATGATTGCATGAGTTTCATTGTATATTAATTAAAACTCCTTTTTTCTTTTCTTCTTTAGTTTATACTGTTCTGTAAATTATGTAAGAAGATGAATATGTAAGCAAAAGTGATTTAATAGTTGTATAATGGCTATAGCAAATGACTATGACTCTGTACCCACCAACATTTATAAATAAAAATTAAAAAACCCCAAAAACAAAAAAATAAAGGAAATATTTAAAAACTTGGGACCAGTTGCTGGGTAAGGTGGTACAGGACAATTATCCTTGCACTTGGGAGGCTGAGGCATGAGGATCCCGAGTTCAAGGTGTGCCAGGGCTCCATAGAGAGCTCCAGGCCAGCCTAGGCTGTAGAGTGAGACCCTATCTCAAAAATTAAAACAAAACAAAAATTGGGATCAGTAGTAACTGTGAAGCTATGACAAATTATTAATAAAATACTTTGGTCAAGAAAGAGAAATACCACATATTCCCACTCATATGGGAGCTGAATCAAAATTAAAAGAAGGAAAAAATCCTATGTGGAGTTCAGAACATAATAAAAAGCTAAGTCAACTTAGTGGAGAAGGGACAATCACATTAAGGTGTACATTAAAAATTTCCAATAAAAATATATATACTTAAAAAAGATATTTTGGTCAGAGTATATGAATTTCCATATTTAGGGAAAATATAAAATTACAATAACCCTATGAAATAACCAACTAACTTGTATGCTGCCCTCAGTGAAGTTAGTTTTGTTTTTCTTTTAGAGATAAGACATCTTTTAGAGATAAGACATCTAAAATAAGAAAGAATTATGACTTATTAAAAAAAGTCTGAATGACAAAGGGGTTGAGAAATCATCTGAAAGCATGATTTTTGAAGTGAGTAAAGGTTTGGAAGGATATTTCCCTGCCCTTTTCATGGGTGATTCCAACACAGAGTTTGCACTTCCTTCAGTTGAGAAGAGTACATAAAATTAATTTTGGAGATTGACTGTATAAGGGAGAACGAAACTGGGCTATAAAACAATCCTACTTGTTTGAATTCCAAAGCCATGGTAGCGTAGAATCTTGCTGCATGGACATCAATTGGCCACTTGTGACAATGGTACTTGACACTGCATTTTTACATACAGTTTGGGAAGTATTGTTTTTGTCCTTTATAAAAAAGTTAATTGGGGTTAAATGTTAGCACATATTCTAGCTAAATAGTAGTTCCTGATATCTACTTTAAAAGATCAGGTAAGTCATCAGATGAGAATAAAGAGTCAAATTAAAATTACATAAGAGCAATAGAAGTTTATAATTTAAATATGCAACACTTAAAATGTGTCATCAAAGTTTTCTTGAAAATATTCATCAAGATCAAGGATTTCATGAATAGTTCTTTTGTTAAGAACAGTCAGGGTGTTGAAATGATTTTTTTGAGATGTTTTAAAATCTAGTAGTATGTGGAATACAGATAAAGCAAGATTAGTAATATATTAATCATTGAAGCTGGGGGTTCTCCACTATTTTTGTTTGTTTGAAAATTGTGATAATAAAAGAGTAACAGTAAATACTGATAGAATCATTTCACAGTATGTTTTTTTAAAAAGCCTACAATGTTCATCATAGGTGGCAGTAATGGATCTATACTTCAAACTAAGCTGCTGAAAATCCGGGGCTTTATTTATAAAGAAACCCATGAAGATAAATAAATGGTGAGATTAGCCAAATAAAACAGGAAATAAGTTAATAATCTCAAAGCTTCAACCTCAGTTTCAGAAATTATGATCGCTGCCACAATATCATTTGCTTACAATACTGCTACTATTCCCTAGGAATAGGGAATTTTAAAATAATTAAATTTTTGGACATTGCAAACAGTCCAAGTTTCTTACCAAGAAACAAAAATAACCATTTGATGCTTTAAAAATAGACAAAATCTAATACCAAACACTACTGGAATGAAGCACATTGCCTTGGAAACCAGGAAGTTAGCAGCTGAACAAACAAAAAGGAATAATTCTATTATTAGCAAATGCTTATAACTCAAAAAGGCAGGTGGGAGATTTTGTTATATGGTACCTATGTCATAAACTGCTGAGAGGATTAAATGAGTTAATATAAGTAAAGTACTTAGCAAAGTTCCTAGCACACGTTAAGTGCTATGTCTCAGTTAGCTACCATTATCACCAGTATTATTACACAGTTGTTAGGTGCTATCGCATCAGTGTCTGACTCATAGCAACCCCATGTACAACAGGTGAAACACTATTGCCAGTGCTTCTCTGCTGTTCATAGGGTTTTCAATGGCTGATTGATTTTTGGGAGTGGGTTGCCGGGTCCGTCTCTCAAGCCTACAGCACCTGGTGTTCCCAGGCAGTCTCCCATCCAAGTACTAACCAGGCCCCACCCCACTTGGCTTCCGAGATATGATGGATCAGATGCCACAGTGCTACCACTGCAGGCATTATTTTGCTGGTGCATTGCTAATTCTGTTTCTTTTCATATGTTAGTATCTGTGATTTCATTTGATTTGGCAACCAGAAAGCCCTGGCTGTGCATTCCTGATCACCACTCACAATTTCCAGGGATTGCAGAAGGATGATGACTTATAAGCAATTTCCTGAAGTTCTTTGTTACCCTGAAAGTATTGATTTTATTCCCCAGTGGCCAACTTACTGTAAGGCAGGAAAACCTATACTTAAACCATCTTTCTCTGTTAACAGAGTTTTGGCAATATCTTAAACCAAATAAAATAAAGACAAACTTGTGTGCATTTATGAGCAGATGGTGCACAAGGCAAACAAAAGTATTCTCATCTCCATGAGCTTTAGTTACGGCTTAAAAGGATGAGGTTGCAACTCTGGAACTACTTTATCTTTCTTTTTTCTTTTTTTTTTTTTATCAAGTCACATAAAAAATTCTAACATCATTGAGGAATAGAAAAGAAATTTTAGGGGCCTCACAGTTTGGGAATCTAGTGTTCCATAAACCTGTGTTTGGTTTTACCTTGCTGGGCATGGCTAAAAATGAAACAGTGATTTGGCTGAATAGAATGTATAAGTTTTTATAGCAATAGGACGGAAAAGAACTTCCCCAACATGAACTACACTGCTTTGATACAGCAGACATCACCTCCATGCTTCTCATGCCCAGGGCCCTAGTCTCTGTTGGCTGTATCCATGTGATACAGGGCAAAAAGCATAAGAAGAGCAAGGGTAGCAAAATCGGCCTTCAGTTTATTTATTTTCAAGAAGTCCTTAGGTCTTTTTAATATAGCCACTCACAATGTCAGTAATAACTTTCAATGTTTTAATAATGAAAGTAATACTCCATTAATCATAAGTTTGTGATAGTACATGAGGTTTCTTTTCCTTCCCTCCCTCCCTCCCTCCCTTCCTCCCT
>VMDO01026594.1:0-26485 GCA_007922755.1 Pedetes capensis | reverse complement strand
TATGCTTCCTTTAACATTTACAGAACTGAAATCCTTGGATCTCACACCAAATAGCAAATTAGACTCCCACTTCCTCAATCTGAATAATGCTTTGAACCATCTTGAAAAGTTTTAAATGACTTAGAACCAGATTCAACATAAAAGGACCTTCACAACTGTAATGGCAGAAAATTGCCACAGAAATAAATACAAATTACAATGTCTGATTATGGCCTGCATAAATTACCAAAAGGTAATCAGGATACCTGGCCCCAGTGAAGAATCATCTTAATTAGCAACAATGCATTTCAACCAATATAATGAATTGAAGACTTCTGCTTTGAAGTTTGCAATTACAAGATAATGAGTCTAAAAAGAGCAGTCTTTTTTTCCTACTCTAGTAATTCTATTTAAAATCTCTCTCCAAGATCCACTCTGAATTTCCTTTTCTTTGGATTTTACTCAAATTAAAAGCAATGTACGAAAATATTTATTAGTTTATTCCATGACCTTAAAAGTGGATAGCCTTTAATTACTTCAGACATATCAATTTCCACCAAAAATAATTTGTTGCTAAAAAGCTTTACCTACTAGTTATGTTCTTAAATTATATGGCAGCTATTTAAAATACAGAAATATACACATACACTCAAAATAACTATACTCTTGTGTTTAGATAATCATTTTAAACAGATGCCTGAGTTTTCACATAATTTACATTCTTGGAAATATAATCAATATAATAGTTTCAAGAATTTGAAAATTGAAGTACTGAACATAAGTTTCTTTTATCCTAAATGAAAAAAATACAATGTGGTGCCACTAAGAGTAAAAAAATTAGATGCGTATGAAAATAGGGAAATATGTGCCAGATAGAGAGTACAGGATGTTCAAAACTTTACAGATTAACCTACACTTAACTCTTTTTCTGAGCTAGGATTTTCTATCTTAGAACCACTGCACAGTCACTAGAACTGGGGATTCTATCACACACTCGATGCTAGCTTATGTGCACGAGTTACATTATTCATATGATATAAACAGAAAAATGTAATTGGCATAATTTTATTCCATTTCTTTTTACCTAGTTCCACTCCCTAGTATTTTCCTCTTTTTCCCACTGATGATAGGATGGGAGAAAGAAGGATTTGACAGAGCCCCTAGAACCATCTCTCCAATATGGAGAAATCTGAGCTCTATATATTTCAAATTGCCCATTTCTGTTTCCTTAAATGTCTTACAGGCATTTCAAGTTTAATATGTAATATGGAATTCATTTCCTTTGCAATATTCTCTTTCATATTTTCTTCCTCATTTAATGGATTCATCTTTTACCTAGTTACCTACGATAGCTTCCCAGGATTCAACAACCCTTCCTCCTCCTCCTTTACCCTTAACGCTCTGGAGCTCACCAGGATCTTTCATTTTTGTTGCCACTTTCTTGCTTCAGGCTTCCAGTTTTCTTTATCGCTTTACCTGGACACTGAAAGCATCATGGTGATTTGTCTATCAGCCTCCAGTGGTAGTGACTCTGGCTGCCTCCTACACTGACATCTAGGCAGTATTTCTAAAGCACAAGTCTGATCCTATCTCACCCATCTCCCATAGCCTCATCAATAGCTAAATAAGCTCTATGTCTGAACTTTCTCCATCTCTTTGTCTTGATCCACTCTACGTATCATCATTCAGAGCCACGAGATTACATCTCTAAGGCCAGTAACTCTGGTAGGAACAACCACATGGCCACTCACTCTCCAGACTCCTTCCTCCTCTGTGAAATCTTTGCTGATAACCCTATTTTACAAGCACTCTTTTGCTTTCAGTTCTCACACACACCTTCCTCCTAGGATTTATTACATCAGAGTGTGATTGCTTTGCTACATCTTGGTCTCCTCTGACAACACCTTTTTTGAACACTAGGCAGCTGTACCAGCAAATGTATATTTCTAGGTTCTCTATTCTATGCATTGATTAACATGTCTGTTTTTGTGCCAAATCCATCCTATCTTTGTCACTGTGTCTTTGTAATATAATTTGAAATCAGGTATTGTGATGCCCCCTGCATTGATCTTTCTGTTCAGGATTACTTTAAGATTCAGAATCTCTTGAGCTTCCATATGAATTTTAAGTATTTTTTCTATTTCTGTGAAGAATGACATTGAGATTTTCATGGATATTACATGAAATATGAAGATTGCTTTCAGTAATATATCCATTTTTACAATATTAATTCCTATAATCCATGAGCATAGGAAGTCTTTCCATCTTCTAGTATCTTCTTCAATTTTTTTCTTTAGTGTTTTAAAGTTTTCATTGTAGAAGTCTTTCATCTTTGTTAGGTTTATTCCAAGGTATTTTATTCTTTTTGATGCTATTGTGAATGGGATTGTTTTCTTGATTTCATCAGCTGGTCATTATTGGTATATAGAAAAGCTACTGATTTTTGTATGTTGATTTTATATCATGTTACTTTGCTGAAAGTTTTTATCAGCTCTAAGATTTTTCTGATAGAGCATGTAGGGTCTTTTAAGTATAAGAGCAGATCATTTGCAAACTGGCGTAATTTGACTTTTTCATTTCCTATTTGTATTCCTTTTATATCATTCTCTTTCCTTATTGCCATGGCTAAGTATTCAATGACAATATTGAATAGCAGTGGAGAGGGTAGACATCCCTGTCTCATTCCTGATTTTAGATAAAATGCTTTCAGTTTTTCTCCCATTTAATATGTTGGCTGTAGCTTTTTTATATATTGCCTTTATTACACTGCAGTATATACTTTCTATTCCTAGCATCTTCAAGGCTTTTATGATGAAAGGATGTTGAACTTTGTCAAATGCCTTTTTCTGCATCTACTGAGATGATCATGTGATTTCTGTCTGTGACTCAACTTATCTGCTGTAGTACATTTACTGTCTTGTCTGTGTTGAAATACCTTTGCATACCTGGAATGAAACCTACTTGAAGTCAGCTTGCAAATATTTTACTAAGGATTTTTGCATCTATGTTCATCACAGAAATTGGTCTGTACTTTTCCTTTTTTGTTGTATTCTTATCTGTTTTGGGTATCAGGGTAATAATAGTTTCATAAAATGAGTTTGGTAATATTCCTTCCACTTCTATTTTATGGGATAGTTTGAGGAGCATTGGTATTACTTCTTTAAAGGTTTTGTAGAATTTGGTCCTCCCTGGCCTTTTCTTTGTTGGAGGACCATTACTACTTCAATCTTCCTGTTTGTTATAGGTCTGTTTAAGTTGTTTTTATCCTCTTGGTTTAATTTTGATAGGTCATATGTGTCTAGGAATTTATCCATCTCATTTAAATTTTCTAGTTTTTTGTATTGTAAGTTTTCGAAGTATTCCATAATGATTCTCCAGATTTTATTGGTATTTTTTGCAATGTTCCCTTTTTCATCTCTAATTTTATTAATTTGAGTTTTCTCTTTCTTTTGGTTAGTTTGGCTAAGGGTTTGTTGACCTTGCTTATCTTTTCAAAGAACCAATTCTTTGTGTCATCAATTCTTTTTGTTGTCCTTTAGTCTCCATTTCATTAATTTCTGTTCTGATCTTTATTGTTTCTTTCCATCTACAGATTTGGGGTTTTGCTTGCCCTTGGTTTTCTAAGAACTTGGGGTATGTCATTAAGTTATTTGAATCCCCTCTGATTTTTTTCATGTAGGCACACATAGCTATAAACTTTCCTCTTAGAACCACCTTTGCTGTGTCCCAAAGGTTCTAGTAGGTTGTGTTTTCATTTTCATTTGATTATGGGGATTTTTACTTTCTGCCTTGATTTTTTTCAAGGGCCCATTGATCATTTCAGGGTTTATTATTCAATCTCCATGTATTTGTATAGTTTCCATAATTTCTCTTGCTATTCCTTTCTAGTTTCCTACCATTATGGTCTGATACAAGAAATTATTTTGACTTTTCTGTATCTGTTAAGACTAGATTTATGGCCAAAAATATGATCTATTTTAGATAAAGTCCCATGGGCTGCTGAGGAGAAGGTATATTCAGTAGCTTTTGGATGGAATATTCTGTACATATCTGTTAAGTTCATTTGATCTGATGTGCTGTTCCACTCTGAAGTTTCTTTGTAGAATTTTTGTCTAGATGTTCTATCTATTGATGAGAATGGGGTATTGAAGTCACTCACTATTATTATATCTGGACTATCTGTCTCTTTATGTTCAGGAGTGTTTTATGAAATTGGGTCCACCGATGTTCAGTGCATATATATTTACAATTGTTATGTCTTATTGATCAATTGCTCCATTTATTAATATGGAGTGATATTCATTATCTCCTCTGGCTAATTTTAACTTGAACTCCACTTTGACTGATATAAGGACAGCTATTTCCACCCCTTTTTTCTTTGGCTTCCATTTGCTGGCTATATCCATCACCATCTTTTCACTTTCAGTCTGTGAGTGTCCAAACCAGTGGGATGCATTTCTTGCAGAGAAAAATAAAAATTGCTGAATCTTGTTTTTAATTGGAGAGTTAGGATCATTTATATTTAGGGTTATTATTGAGAGAGGTTTTACAGGTTCTTGTAATTGTGTTAGGTATTTTCCTAGTTGGTTCATATACTATTTGTTCATTCCTTTTTCCTTATTTATATTAGGAGTTTGGTAGTTTTTTGAATTAGACATGATTGATTCTTTCCTAGTTATCATTAGTTCACTTGTTCTTCTCATGAAGTTTATTCTTTCCTGTACTCTCATGATTGAAAATGCCTTTTGTCCTCCTGTGTATACATACTCCTTTAAGTATCCTCTGCAACGATGATTTGTTGGTCACGAATTCCTTTAGTGTGTTCTTGTCTTAGGAGGTCTTTACTTCTCCATCAATTTTAAATTATAACTTTGCTGGACATAATAATCTTGGTTGGAAGTTATTTACTTTCAGGGCTTGAAACATATTATTTCCCTGCTTTCTTGGATTTTAGGGTTTGTGCTGAGAGGTCAGATATTATTCTGATGTGTTTGCCATTGTGAGTTGGTGTTTTTCTCTTGCCGCTTTGAATACTGTTTCTTTGACTTGTAGTCTTGGCATTTTAATCACAATGTGTCATGGGGAATTTCTTTTCTGGTCATGTCTATGTAGGGTTCTAAAGGCCTCTTGTGGTTGGATGTCCATTTCTTTCCCAAGATTTTGGAAATGTTGTGCTATATTTCATTGAGTAGGTTTTCTGTGCTTTCAGTTTACACCTCAGCTCCTCTTCTACCACTTGATTCCTAGATTTGGTCCCTTGATCATGTCCCAGAGTTCTTGAACATTGTTGTCATGTTCTTTAAATTATTTTCTTTGTTGATATCTGAATATAGTATTATCTTTGCCTTATCTTCCACCCCTGATATTCTGTCTTCTGCTTGTTCTAGTCTACTGGTGATGCTGTCCACTGTTGTTTATTTGATTTACTGGGATCTTCATTTCCAATATATCTGTGTTTTTCTTTTCAAAATCTCAATTTCTTTGTTAAATTTCTCATCTATTTTGCTGACTTTGTCTTTTACATTGGTGAATTTTTGATCTAGGTCCTATATTGATTTCCTTACTTCGTTCACTTGATTGATTGTTTCCTATTTGAAGTCATTGACTAATTTTACAAGTAGACTTTTGAATTTTTAATCTGACATTTCAACTACATCAGTATCTTTGGATTAAGTAGTTAAAGAATTGGAGGAGACATGTTGTCCTGCTTTTTTATGTTTCTTATGTTTCTGTTTTGTGACTCATGTATCTGTTAGGATGGATATAGCTTCCCATTTTATTTGAGGATCTTTTTAGTGTGCTGCTTTTTCTTGAGATCTCAATCCCCAGTACCACTCCCAGAGGAGAAGACAAACCACTGTAACAGATACAATATCTGACCAAACTAGATGTAGACATACACTTAATATGAGTTAAAGCCAATTACTATCTCATCAATGCCCACAAAACAGAAAATGCCAACACTAATATAGAGCAAGCTATGAAGTTACAGATTAATTAGGGTGAAGGTAATTTTTACTATTTACTATTTTAGTAATTCTCTGGAATTTTAAAACATGGGGAGAGGCAAAGAAAGGAGAGAAAATGGCTACAAAGTTTAAGTAAAAGAAAGGGAAAAGGAGGTCTAGAAAGGAAATGAATGTTAGGAAGACAGGGAAAAAAAAGACTAAAAAAAAAAAGAACCAGATACCATGGTGTACACCTGCAATCTCAGTGCGTCAAGAGGCTGAGGCAGGTATATCTTGAGTATCAGGACAGAGGCAACCTGCACAACTCCATAATATCCTGTCTCAAAACAAAATAAGGGCTGAGGGTGCTGCACAGTTGTATAGCAGTTGCCCCATGAAAAGCCCTGGGTTTCATCTCCAGCATGACAACAACAAAAAAAAAAAAGAAAGGAAAAAGAAAGAAAGAAAGAAAGAAAGAAAGAGAAAAAAAGAAAAAGAAAAAGAAAAAAGAAAGAAAGAAAGAAAGAAAGAAAGAAAGAAAGAAAAAGATAAAAGTACTGGAATGGCTTGTTTCTGTGTTCGATAGTATAGGAGCCTATTATGTGGAGATGGTGGTCAGTTGACAATGGATTCTTTTATCTGACCTCAGCCAGTCTCCCAAATTTCCCTCAGAAGATGGAGTCATTGCCTCTGCCTATGGTGGGAGGCGTCTACCATCCACCTTGCCAGAGCCTCCTACTTGCTCAAACCTAACAATGTATAGGTATCTTACCTTCCCTCTATCTTTGACTGCCTATTTCAGCTGTGTCGCATCCTGGAGTTATGGTAGATTACCCCCAGGACCCCTAATGGGTAATTATTCTTTGTTTTCAGGCTCCTGGATTAGCTCGATCTCATGTAATAGGTTCACTTTCAAGATGGCACCTAGTCATGGCCTTAGGAAATACGGCAAAATAAATTTCTTCTTCAATGTTGACCCCCATTCAAAAGAGTCTCTGAATCTCCTGAATAGATCGAAGGGCTTCAAGGACTCAGGGTTTGTCCTGCTGGACTGCCAGTCTGCCTGTCAGAGCTGTCTGGCTTACTTTTTAGGGTAAGGACCCTGGTTCCCCTCCCCTGCCAGAGAACCCCAGCTGGAGATGTGTCCAGCTCACTCCCTCTCACAGCTCAGCTCCATTCTGTACTTTAAGAACATTCTATAATCTTCTTTGTGATTTCTGTGCTTTTCTAGTAATTTTCTCTTTAGAATAGAGTCCTTCCTATTATGAATCCTTTGTTTTACCACATCACACAGAGGCTGCCTCTAACCTACCATTTTTTTTAATACCACAAGTCAAACTCAATTCTTTTTTAAGTTTAAACTAATGTGCATTAATTTTCAGAGTGACATAATGATGACTTCATTCATGTTTTTCTTAACTGATTCTATACAATATACAGTTTATAAATTGGTAAAGAGGGACAAAAGATTATAACAAAATCCTGTGGAGTGGATAAACTCTAATTGTGACTTAAACATACTTTATTTCAATAAAATAGTTGTATTGCTTACCAAAGAAGCCATGGTAAATCCAATGACTTCAATATAGCCATCATCGTGACGCTGAGGTTCAAAGTCATGGTGATCTCCTGGGTTTCCCCAGGGCATTGTGCCAGCACAATATCTGTAGGACAAGGTCAAAGGCAGAATTAACGACATCCCATTATTCTCATGATTATCACTAGGAAGTAACTTATAGTTAAATAAATCCACATATGCATCAAAACCTCACATGGTACTCCCATGATTTTGTATAGGGCTTATGCTTTTATGTATCAGTCTAAAAACAAATTTAAGTAAAAAATTATTTCTACTCATCCCCAACACTTATTAAATATAAGAGCAGTATTCTGTTCTTGGTACAGACTTTTTGATAGGAAAAAAATGGACTTGTCATCTCTTAAATATCAAATGAGCAAAATGAGCCACAATTTTACAGCCAAAGCATCTTTTGGTACCCAACATTCCCCTGATTCATTATTTATCAACATTCCTAAGATTAGGATTCATATATGTCTCTTTTCTACAATATGTTATTAACTATCTTTCAGTGGTTTTAGAACTTGGTCTTGTTTTCCTTTGTTTGTTTGAGACAGAGTCTTGCTAAATTATGCAGACTGTCTCTGGTCTCCAACTTGCGATCCTCCTGTCTCTGCCTCCTGAGTCACTGGGATTACAGGCGTGTGCTACCGCCTTGGGCTTTAGAATTTGTACATGAAAAAAGACATATTCATGGTAGGCTAAAAGAGACATGGAACTGAGATAGATAGCATTTATCATTAGACATATAATTAAGATACCTCCAGCCATACCACTGTGGCATCTCATCCCATCAGGTCTCAGAAGCTAAGCAGAGTCAGGCCTGCTTAGTACTTGGATAGGAGACCTCTTGGGAGCACCAGGTGCTGTAGGCTTGGGAAAAGAACCCAGCAACCCACTTCCCAAAACAATCAGCCATTGAAAACCCTACGAATAGCAGGGAAGCACTGACAATGTTTCGCCTGTTCTACATAAGGTCATAAGTCAGACACTGACTCCATGGCACCTAACAACAAAAGCATATAATTAAGATAAAAAGTTCCTAGCCAGGCACCATCGTGCACACTTGTAATCCCAGCAGTCTGGGAGGCTAAAGCAAGAGGATCACAAGTTCAAGATCAGAAATAGCCTTCACAACTTACTGAGACCTCTCTCAAAATAAAAGATAACAAAGGGCTGGGATGCATCTCAGTAGTGGAGCACTTCCTTAGTATATAGGAGGCCCTGGCCTCAGTAACCCCAGCAATGAAAAAAAAAAAGAGAGAGAAAAAGAAAGAGAATATGCTCCACAGAGGAAGGAAAAGGCAACTAAAGAAGAAAGGAGTAAACAGGATGAGAAAAGATATGAAATGAAATTTGCTGTGCATAATGGCACATGCTATAATTCCAGCACTTGTCAGGCTGAGCATGAGGATCACAATCTACACAGTAAATGACCTTGTCTTAAAAAAAAAAAAAATGAAATGAAATGAAAAAGGGAAAAGGAGGCCGGGCGCGGTGGCGCACGCCTGTAATCCCAGCGGCTTGGGAGGCGGAGGCAGGAGGATTGCAAGTTCGAGACCAGAGGAAGTCTGCGTAATTTAGTAAGAGCCTGTCTCAAAAAGTAAAAAAATGGGTTGGGGGCGCAGCTCAGTGGTCCAGCACTTGCAAAGCATGCAGGCGCGAGGCCCTGGGTTCAACCCCCAGTACCACAAAAAAAAAAAAAAAAAAAAAAAAAAAAAGGAAAAGGAAATAAAAGTAATCAGAAAAGTAAAATAGAGGAAGAAGGATACAAAAGGAAGGGGAAAATAAAGAAAAAAAAGAGAAAAGTAGGGGAAAGAGAAAAAATAATAACAGTAATAGCCAGTGTTTCCTGATAGTCTAGGCCTTTTACTGAAACTAGGCTAAAAATACCTCTGGAATAAGACTGTAACTGAGCACTGCCAAGAATAATTAGGAGACTGTGATATGTCTTCCTAGGCACAACTCTTTAAAAATTTTACCTTAACTTTTAAATTTTAATTCAATTTAACTCAATTCTAAGTAGAGCTTATTTTCAGATTTTGTATCTGAATTCCTTAGTGGGCAAGCAAGAAAGGGTTATAGATGCACCCCTTCCCAGATCTTGGCTTGGGAATCTAGAATCTAATTTTATGCCACTGAGGTAATGTGCTTATTTTGATACTAATGAATTTTAAATATTCCTTTCCCCTGAGGTATATAATAGCACCAAAGAGAGCTGACATGCTGGCTAGAAAATGCTTCTGTAATTGATTCTCTTTTTTCAAAGCAAGCATTTGGCAATGAAGCCGACACTCACATCAGGCTGGATGCTTTCCGAACAGCTTTTGGGAAACTGAGAACAGACCTTTATTCATGTCTTTCATTCTTGATGCCAGTGAAGTGTGGGTAGGGGGTCAGTAATCGAGAATTAAATGAAAGTATTCCAATCCAGAGGGATGCATGGGTTTCTGAAGGCTGAGTTGAGGCCGAGAATGCCACATCATAGGCAAAACCACCTACCCCAGGGAACGTTAAATAAATCAAGTAGGAGGACAAACTTACCAGACCTAGAAATTAGTAAGTCATTAAGATAACTGACTTTCACTGGTTGTTTTTGAACTCTTTCTATCATGAAAACAGATGGCCTCAAGTCCACAGAAGCATGTCAAACCAAGGAAATAATACAAGCAGAACTTACCTGGGTATATTTAAAAATACTATACACTGGAACTTCAGTTCCTGAATCTTTGGGGTGAGATCTGTTCCATCACACTGCAAAAACCAAAGTAGAAAAAGGAAGAGTTTTGAAGCAGTTATAAGTCTAAAATCATTATTAAAGATAATTGGATTGACAATAGTACACACCATGGTCTTTTTCTTCTTGCATAGCTCTGCATAAGTGAATGTCAGTTACTAGGATTGAAAATTTATGCTGATGTTTCTTTATGAGATCCAGGGTTCAGAGTTTGGTTTTGTTTTAATATAAAAACAAAACTGCCATTTGACCAAAACAAATTTTCTCTGTTTGAACAATGGAAATACTATCATTCTTAAACTTGGATTACTATTAGATATTTAGGCAGATAGTCTTAACATTGTTGTTGTTGTTGGTAGGTATCACTGAGGTGGTATCTGACTGATAGGGATCCTATGTACAACAGACGAAACATTGTCATGCTTCTTTGCTATTCATAGAGTTTTCAATGGCTGATTGATTTTTAGGAGTGGGCAGCCAGGTCCTTTTCCCAAGCCTATAGCACCTGGTGTTCCCAGGTTGTTTCCCATCCAAGTACTAACCAGGCCCAACCCTGCTTGGCTTTTGAGATTTGATGGGATTGGATGCCATAGCAGTATGGCTGCAGGCAGTATTAACATTAAAAGACTTAAAGTGTCTTGTAATAATGAAAACAATGAAGCTTCAAATGAAGAAAGTCACATTTGCCATCTGATTAAAAAAAAACCAACACATGAATATAACCTTTTATTTTTTGTGTTCTTTGAGATAATTTTTACTTTGAAAATATTAAACATAATAGGTAGGAGTATTTGCACAATACTGGGAGGGGTTTGAACCGAGGACCTCCCACGTGCTAAGCTAGGACTCCACCACTGAGCTATACCCTCAACCTTCCCTTTTTAATTTTTATTTTAAAACAGCATCTCACTAAATTGCACAGTCTGCCTCTGACCTTGAATTTGTGATCCTCCCTCCTCAGCCTCCCTGTTTTTTTGGGATTATAGGCATGCACCACAGTACCTGGCTAAACTCTGAATAGTTTTTAAGGGCATCTATGCTGCAAATTTTCAGAAAGGCCTCTATTATAAATTAGTATCATCTCTAACACACCATCAAATCTTTGCCACAGGGTGAAGTCAGTGTTTTAAATGGAATAGCTCACAACTTTTCATATAGATGTAAAGTGTATTATGGAAAGTAAACCACAAAAACTCAAAACAATAACTAGCAATTTGATCTTACAAATTGAATCTCTTACACTTGGCCTGAACTTCAGAGATTAAACTGCTTTGTTGGAGTTTAGACATGATCTTAACCTCAAGGGACCCACGCCAGCTTGGCCTCAGTGCCTTCGCATGCGGCTTCCCTAATCAGCTAGCACTGACTAATCAAAGAAAAGGCTCCATTGCCCCTTCTCATTTCCCACTGGTGACAAAAGTCAAGAGAAGAGAACTCTAGCCATTACCAAAGACTTCTAGATGTCAATAGTACAAAGTTGGCTTCTCTACTTGCTTTCCTCACACCTTCATCCCTGAATTTCTTCATCATTTCCTCTCTTGGAAGATGGAGTAAAACTTTCCTAAACTCCTTACAATTTTTTAAAGCACGCAAGGTTGTCTCTAAGTACATGCATTCTTCTCCTGGCTGATCCTAATACAGCCTGAATTTCATTAGCTGTCTCAAACTGTTTCTAGGAAATCTTATGTTGTTGTTGTTAGGTGTTGTCCAGTCAGGTCAGACTCATAGCGACCCTTGTTGTTGTTGTTGTTGTTGTTGTTGTTGTTGTTAGGTGCCATTGAGTCCGTATGCGACTCATAGCAACCCAACATACAACAGGTGAAACACTATTGTCAGTGCTTCTCTGCTGTTCATAGGGTTTTCAATGGTGGATTGATTTTTGGGAGTGCGTTGCCAGGTCCTTCTTCCAAGCCAACAGCACCTGGTGTTCCCAGGCGGTCTCCCATCCCAGTACTAACCAGGCCCGACCCTGCTTAGCTTCTGGGATCTGATGGGATCTGATGTCACAGGGCTACGGCTGCAGGCATAGTGACCCTTATACGGTTTTTAATAGCTGATTGTTTCGAGAGTGGACTGCCACATCTTTCTCCCATTTTTGGGGTGCTGGGGAGTGAACCCAGGTCCTTGAGTATTGAATGCTGGGCCCCCAGCTGGTAGCACTACTGAAAGGCAACTGGGTCATGAGAGTGCTGACTTCATCACTGAATTAATCCATCCATGAGCGCATAGCTGAACATGCTACCAAGGATAGAGGCCTAGCTGGAGGAAGTAAATCATTGGCCCATGTCCTGCAAGGGTATATCTTATCCACATGTCTTTCTCTCTGCTTTCTGGCCAGCCCGAGGAGAGCAGCTCTACTCTACCTGCCCTCCTGCCATTACGTTCGGCCTAACCACAGGTCCAAAAACACAGAGCCGGCAGCCATGGACTGAAACCTCTGACACCGGGAGCCAAAAGAAACCTTTCATCCTTCTAAATTGTCCATCTCAAGTATTTGTCACAGTGATGAAAATCTGACAACTCAGTGTCTGATCACTCTAGCTAAGCTTCCATCTTCTTCCTCTCAAACTCAAGAAAGCACATAGTGGTATCATGGGAGAGGTGCCTGTGTCATGGCACATTGGCCAGAAACTGTTGTTTGGAGACAAGCCTTGCTATCCCTGCTCCACAAACGAGGAAAGCCAACTCTTCGGAAAGGGTATGTGATGTCCCCAATACCATATACTGAGGAAGGGTGGACCTGCAGCTGAACCTTAAATGTTCACACTTTATTTCCTTTTCCTACAGAATTATAGGGTTATGTTGATATTCCATCTAGAATATTACATATATTGGAATGATAACAAACCTTTCCTAGTGATTTGCTGCCACAATGGCCTCTCTGCTAGCTCCTTTTAATCCCTGCTCTGTAGCCACCATGTATGAAACACTTATTATCCAGAGGCATGGCGGACATGTGAAACTCTCAAGTGATTAGGAAGTACAGAGAGTTTAATTTCAATCCAAATGATTTGAACCATTAACTGACATTCAATACAGCCACTGCTTAGCACTCCTTGGCTCTGTTGGCAGGCCTGGCTAATATTCCTTCAAATACAAATACACTGAAAGGAGCAGTCATGCTTATCTTTGGCGGGGCTGCAGGCAGCTGAAGAAACAAGGGAAGCCTGGTATAATATTGCTGCTACTTAAATTTAATAATCCCAATTTTATCAAAATACAGATCTTCACAGTTTAATAGACCATATGTTTTCCTTGTATCTAGCTTTTAAGGAGGCAATATTTCAGTTGTCACAAATAGAGACATGCTTTCCATCATACTGTACCTCAGAAATGATGCCAAGGTTTTTTAGTAGGAACAGCAAAGGACTTTGCCTTTTTTCAACTGATTTAAGAGGTTCATGTCTCATATATGTTTTACTGGTGGTTATAAATTTTCACTTATATCTTCTACCTCTATATTCCTCTAAACGCTCATTAGCTAATGAGCATACAGTTTTCTCTATTTTCATGCATATAGATTTTATTCCATCCCTTTGTATCACATATCCATACCTAAGCCATGATAAATCCAAGTACTGTTATATTTTCATACCTTCATCTCCACTTATATATTTTTCTCCTTCAATTTTTTTCATTCATTGATAATAGGACTACATACAACAAAGTCATGTTCATCTTTTTATTTAGTTTGATGAGTTTAAGAAATGTTTTATCTTCCTTAATTCATTTGGTAATATTTTAGAATATATCACCTAGAAAAATGTAAATGTCTCTCTTTCTTGTCTCTAAGTAGTATATGTTTCAAACCTGGGACAGAAACTTGGGAAGAACTAACACAAACAGTCCATTCAGTGGTGAGAAGCTTTGACCAGGCTGGAGAGTGAGTCACCACAAAATAATAAAACCAATGCACTGATCTAAAATAGAGACTCTCCAGTCAGCCTTGCAATAAAGGTACTTCTCAAAGCTTCTGCCTACACTTTTAGAACCAGCTAACATAATCTCTCTGCTGAAAGTCTTCCTGATGCCATCATAATCGGGTTATCATTTTTCCCTACCACCATTTTACATACAGAGTTGTGTAACATTTATTCTGTTGTCCTGCAATGATTTCTGTGCCCTTTTCCATGAGTGGATTGTGAGATGCTTAGGGAATGAAACTAGTCTGTCTATGTGCTTCATTCCCAGCCACAAAGACAGTGTCCAAGACACAGTAAGTATTAAATGTTTGAATGAACTCCACGAAATGATCAGTAACCTATATACCATCCATCTATATATGAACAGGTATTTAGGAGGTTTCAATGACATTCATATTCATATGCAAATGATATGAACTGATATATTTAATACTTACAACAACTTTAACATGTTTGGATAGATCTCTAGAACTCCTCTGTAGGAAATCAGAAAAAGCTGCCTATATTGCAGGAAAACAAAGAAAAAGAAATTCTTAATTACAATGTTTTTGCCAAATCCTTGCTTCCATATTGCAGACAGTTTCCCCTGACTCCAAGTCATGCAAAAATATATGAAAAGCTCTCTTTTTGTTGAATGTAAGACAAAGCAGGGCAATACCTGTTAAGTTCAACATTTTCTCTTTGTTTTCAAATCATAATCTATAATAAAACTTAAAATTACACAAATATGGATAGCTACAAGTGTTGGTGCGAAGATTTATATTTTTGTTTTGGGGGTTTTGTTGTGTTTTGTTTTGGTTTGGTTTTGGTTTTGGTGAGACAAGATCTCACTAACCCAGGCTGGGCTACTCTCAATCCTCTTGCCTCATCCTCCTGAGTACTGGGAAGTCAGGCATCCAACTCCACACCTGATGTGTGAGGATTTATTTTGACTCTCCTTCTTGATTGTCTTGCTTGCCCATTAGATGCTAATATAATCTTTAACATGCCCCTGAGAATGTTTTGCTTCATCCCCTTTAATTTTCACTCCCTCTATGCAGTAGTATCAATTCACACTGTCCCTTCTTTACAGACATTTTAGGTGTTTTCCTACCTATCTCTATTCTCCCCTAAGGATGTCCCTGAAGAGGAAAAGAAGGGACCCTGTAGTCTCATATATACTTCCATAAACACTTCCCACATTCTGCCAATTTCTCATCAAAATGCCAATGTGCTTATATCCTGGTGAAAACTTCATTCTAATTTAAGACTATGCATTTTCCAATCTACCTATTTTCCCTATTCCCTACATTGGCTCTAGTGTTTGGTTTTTATGTCACTCCTTGAATATTAACCATTCTTATACAACATGGAGGCTTGGGTCCATGAGACCCAAAATTGTCTTGGGTCTTTAAAATTCAAAACTGATGGATATCAACTCCCTTTCTGACAATTTTATTCTTAAATGAAGAAATTAAAGTAATGATATGGAGACACTGATATAAATGTTTCAGGTCTGTGCTATTATTTCTCTTCTTTTCTCTTTTTTTCTTTTCTTTCTTTTTCTTCTCTTCTCTCTTCTTCTCTTTTCTTTATAGCTGGGGAGTTAAACCCAGGACCTCATGCATGCTAGGCAAGTGATCTACCACTGGCCTGCACCCCCAGCCCCTTTTTTATTTTTTATTTGAGTCAGGGTCTTGCTAAGTTGTGCAGGATTCCTATGGCCTAGAACTTCCGATCCTCCTGCCTGCACCTCCCGAGTCACTGGGATTACAAGTGTGCTCTACCGCATGTGGCTTTTGTTATTATATCTAAAGTAATTAGAATCTTTATTATGGAATGCATCAGTATTAAGTAATATGTAATAATTATAAAATGAAATATATACTTACCCCTGCATAGAACATCTTATTTCTAAAACGACTGTTGAATTTCTCTGGATTTGCCTCTGTGAAAGAGAAGCAGTTTTGTTATAGAAACCTTGCTAGAGATCAGCACTTTTACCACCACCACCACCTTCCACTCTATAGATCCACTAGAACCAACAGCTTTGCTGTCACTTTTCCCTCAGTTCCAGGCCAACTGCTGCACTGGCCCAGAGACACAGGTACAGCTGTCCAGGTTAGTTCCAAACTGGCCGCATTAGAGCTAAAAGAGAGTTTATTAGAAATGCAAATCATCAGGCTGTACCTAGACCTACTGAGTTAGAACATCTGTCCGTGTGAGGGGATCCAGAATGGAGGTTTGACATATTCCCCAGGTGATTCTCAGGAACATTAAAGGTTGAGACCCCTTAACTCTTTAAATTAGGAGGTTGGCAGGCATTTGCAGGAGGGATGATAAGGGAAAGAGGTAGGAAGTGGGAGCTTATTATTTTTATTGAATTCTATAGGGCATGGCTTCCATGTATGCAGCTTCCAAATGTAATTAAATATGGACAAATTAGATAAAATTAATGGAGAATTTGCTTTCACATTTTGCAAAAATTCTGAACTGCTATCTGCTCTATTGCTTGTGACAGGCCTTAGAAAAGCATGCTTTAGTGGGGAACGCATGCACACACACACACTGATGGTCGGCTGAACGGACTCAGTGTATCACAACAAAGGCCCTAGCTGAAAATGACTTAATTTTAGCAAAGACTCAGGCTGAAAGTCATTTAATTTGGAGTATGCACCTATACGTTGTATGGGTTGGAGACCCCAAAAGATAAAATAAGAAGCCATATCAGAGAATTTTCATATGAAGTCAAGGGATTATAAAAATCCCTAAGTAAAATTTTATTTCCTCAAATGCTTTTCTCCAATAAAACTCTAACACATTCCTAAGAACCTAATGTCTATTTCTAGACATCTGCTATTTTACCCCATATGCTTACTAACTCCTCAGGTATGGTATTTCTCCCAGTGGGTTCTTATTAGAGAGCTGGCTGACCAGCTGACTCTCTCCAACTTCTAATTTATTTGTGAATGACAATCCTCCACAATTATCCAGATAAAGAAAAGTAGCAAAGTGGTCACTCACTAAAACCAGGCCAAACAAAACATAAGAGACCTCAGGATATAACCCTGGGCAAATAATGGATTATTTTCATGATAATTAGGACATAATGCATGGCACAGTGTGAGGGAGTGTTTTTTTCTGTTGTACACAGGATTCCTAAGAGTCAGACCTGACTCAACTGCACCTAACAACAACAAATAGTAGCACAGGACATGAAAACCAGGTAAAGGATTGCAAAATTTAAAAATAAGAAAAGGAAGTATCTTTGTATATTAGCTCTTGACAGCTACCTTTATCTACATTATAGTTTCTGTATTTCATAGCTTTCCTAAGCACTGTTCTACCCAACTAAGTACTCTGACTCTAGAAACAAAATACGATAAAAGATTAATTTACAGAGGATAATAAAAAGAAGCTCTCCTTCCCTGATTTTCCATTCTTGGCCGCAGAGCTGGCCATTTTTCAGTCTTGGTCTTCTTCAGGACCAATGTAGCTGCTGAATGACATGTTGTTCTTGACCTTTTTTGAATCAGATGTGGCTTGTTTCCATTTTTATTTTCAGTTCCATTAAGTCTCTTGCTTTATGAAACCAGAAGTAAAATGAGAATCTTTTCTGCTATGATATTTATCATAAGTACATAGACCCAAATTTTAAAAAAAGAAATCAGGTCCAGCTGTCAAGTAAGTTATAAGAAATGGAAAATGCCCACCACAATTCTGGCACAGAACTTCTTCAGGGCATTGATGTCCACAGCTATTAAATGAATCATAAATCAACCATAAACATTTACATGTTTTATCACTTAGGGTTTGGAAAGTATTCATCTCTATGAGGTTTTCTATGAGACTTGAAAAACTGAAAAAGTTTTTAAAAAATCAAGTTTTTTCTCTCAAAAGATAGACTATTTCTTACAAAAATAAAAAAATAGGATAAAACTAAGAAATAAACTGAGTTTTCATGACTTCACTCAAACATTTGATGAAAACAGTCACCTCAGATGTAATTTACCTAGATAAAAAATTCAATTAAATAAGTAAACTTATAAAACAAAGATCTATCAAGACACTGAACATTCAGAGAAGTGTCAGGAAAATAGAATGGGTTAGAGGACTGATATGCTTTGGCCTCAAAGGCATAAAGGATCTCAGGGAAATCCTATTAGTCTTATGATTAAAAACCTATAAATTGTACTATGGACTCCCAGATGAAGCCTGCCTTGGCAACTGGATCCTTTCTCCAATGTTTTTTTCCAGTATTTGGAGGTTAAACTCAGGACCTCTCATACTTTGGAAGTGCTCTACCACTGGACTGCTCTCCCAGCCCATTTTTAATTTTTTTGTTTGTTTGTTTTGAGTCAGGGTCTTGTTGAATTACACAAGCTGTCCTTGGCCTCAAACTCATGATTCTTTTGGCTTTGCCTCCCTAGATCCTGAGATAACAGGCATGCACCACTGTGCCCACCCTTTCCCCATTTTTATATCTACTCTAGTATAAACAAAAATGAGACTCAGAAAGGGAGGTCACCTAGAGCTAAGAGAGATGGTTCAGCTTAGTGCTAGTATTTCTGGGCTTTAGCTCAATTAGTAGAGTGCTGCTCTGCACTCTCTGAAGATCCAGATTCGATCCTCAGGATGGCAAAAACAGAAGGATGTGGCAATCCACTTCCTAAGCAAGCCTGAAAATAATCAGCCATTGAAAACCTTATGAGGGTCACTATGAGTCAGACCCAACTCAACGATACCTACCAAACAACAGTACTAGTACTTAACCACTTCCTGCAGAAATCAAGTTATAAGAAAGCAAAAAGCAATATTCAGACATTTCCCATTGGCCATTACAAGGAAGCGACTCAATGGCTGATTGTGTCTATGTGTATTATAGGAGTTGGTATGCCTTTAAGGAGGCCCAAGAGTATGGATTCCATCAAGAAAGAGCAGGTCACACAGAATTGAGAAAGGGTTGGTGAGAAAGTTTAAGGGCTCTCATTCCTTCAGGACACTGTGTCTGTTAGTTGGTGAGAGGTAAACATAAAAGGCCACTTTCAAGAAAGGTTAACAACACTCAAAACATCCCAGGATTCCACTAGGAGAAGTATCCATAATTTATTGCTCCAATTCCTAGGTTGCACATTCTCATCCTGCACAAGAGGAACTATGAGACAGAGAGACGCAAATACTCACTGTTACGCTATTATTCTATTTACAATCTGACTGCACCAATGTATCTTTATTAGTGTTCTATTTGTACTATATAAAAGTCACTACAAACTTGGCAACTTAATAATCATATATTTTCTTTCAGTTCGCAAGGTCAAAATTCTACACTAGGCTTTCCTGGCCCCCTGTTTGAGGTCTTACAAGGCCCACAGCAAGGTGGCATACTGTTGGACCCTTATTGAGAGAGTCTGGGGGATGTACTTCCAAGCTTACTCAGGTTGCTGGCAGAATCTATCTCCTTAAGAGTGCAGGACTGAAGTTCTATTTCACTGCTGGATGTTGGCTAGGACTCATTCTTACGTCTCAAGGCCATCTGCATTCCTTGGCTCATGATCCCATCCGTTGTCAAAGCCAGCCAATGGCACATCAAGTCCTCACACTTTGAATCTCTCTCACTTCCTCCTCTGCCTTCCACTTCTGCTTTTAATGGCTAATGTTATTACATTGGGCACATGCCAATAACCCAGGGTCCTCTTATCTTAAAAGCAGCTGATTTATTAACTTTAATTACATCTACAAAGCCCCTTTGCCACATAATGCAACACAGCCACAGGCACAACACCAGATGGCAACTGTCAAGGAGGCCAACATTCTACCTGTCATTGGCACTCTCTAGCCCCATGATTCACATCCCTCCCATATGAAAAATATATTCATCACATCTAATGTCTCATCTCTTTATAGCATCAACTCAAAATTCAAAAATCTCATCCAAATCTCATTAGCTCACACTTTCAAAATCTTATTATCTAAATCATCTAAATGATTTGGCTCTGGATGTTATTCATTCATAATGACAATGAAGATCTGGGTATAATCTCTTTGATTGATTAAATATATTAGCATCATCCATATAGACAGCACAATAGCATGGCGTGCCCCATCAAAATAGGGATCTAAAACCCTGCTTCTGTCTGTGACTGGTCTTTCAGATTTAGCCACAGTCCCTTGCAAACATTTGTTTCAGCCCAGCTGTTACTCTCTATGGCTTGGGATGGTCTGATAAAAACACATTAGCTTATTTAACATGATCTATTCATTCATTCCCTGAGGCTGGGATTTAGCTCAGTGGGTAGACTGCTGCACTGCAGTCTCTGAGGCCCCGAGTTCAATTCCCAGCACTGCAAAAAAATGGGAGAAGAGCCTGGCAATCCACTCCCAAGGCAATCCCAAAGCACTCAGCCGTTGAAAACCCTATGAGGGTCGCTATGAGTCGGATACCAATTCAACGGCACCTAACAACAACAACAACATTCATTCCCTCTTCCTAATAAGCTTACGCCTCTTCCCCCTTTACTGGCCCTTGTCAATGGCTTTTTAGAGTCAAACTTATATAGTCTTCTTAACAAATATGTCTTCACAAAATCAGGACATGCAAGAAGTCTGAGTCACATGGTACCTATACTGCTTTCTGCATACAGACATAGAGTGATCATTGCAGAAACACTGACAGTGCAATTGCATTCTACATATAATTCACTTCTAAGTTTCTAGTCACCAAAAACATATATATTCAATGACCATTAGTGTTGCAAAGGGCTTCAAAGGTGGTTTAGCTCTAAAAACAATTTCCCACATGCTTCTTTCTCTGCAGGGCTTACAGATAGCGGTCCCATTATTTTTTTTCTTCTTGGAAAGAAACAATTCATGTGAATATTAGTACCCTTTTCTGTAGCCACAACTCATCTGGGCTTCAATCATTAATGTCTAATGCATCAAACCTGTTCTTGAGGTGGTCTCTGAACTCAGGTGGGATATACTCAAAGTCATACCTTGGCCCTTGTACACTTGTTCTAATTTCCTTCCATTTTAGTTTAAACCTGCCTATGAGCAGTTGATGGTCTGATCCACAATCAGCACCTAGTCTTGTTCTGACTTTTGATACTGAGCTTTCCCATTGGCTCTTTCCACAAATGTAGTGAGTTTGGATCCTGTATGTTCCATCTGGTGAATTCCATGTGTATAATTGCTGTTTATGTTGGCAAAAAAAAATGTATTTGCAATGAAAAGGTCATTGGTCTGACAAAAATCTATCATGTGATTTCTAGCACCATTTCCATCACCAACGCTATATTTTCCAACAACTGAGCCTTGTTCTTTGTTTCCAACTTTTGTATTCCAGCCACTAGTAATTATCATCAGTACACCCTGCTTGTATGTTCAATTAATTTCAGATTGTAGAAGCTGGTAAAAATCTTCCCTATCTTTATTCGTGGCTTTAGTGGTGGGTGCATACATTTGAATAATAGTCGCATAATATAGTTGTGAAGGCTGGACATTGAATAAGGAAGACAGAAGAATTGATGGTTTTGAATTATGGTGCTGGAGACAAATATTGAATATACCATGGACTGCCAAAAGAACCAACAGATCTGTCCTAGAAGAAATGCGACCAGAGTGCTCCTTGGAAGAAAGGATGGCTACACTGTGTCTCACAAATTTTGGACATGTTGTCAGGAGAGTCCAATCTATAGAGAAGGACTTCATGTTTGGAAGAGTCTCAGGTAAACAACAACAACAAAAAGGAATACTCTCAACTAGATGGATTGACACAGTGTCTGTAATAATGTGCTTAAACATAAAAAAGAACATGTGCCTGGCACAGAATCAGGGAATGTTTTGTTCTGGTGTACAGAGGGTTGCTATGAGTTGGACTCGACTTGATGGCCTCTAACCACGACAACAACAACTCTGTAGCGTTCAATCTCTACCTAACAACAGATTCCTCAAAAACCCAAATAATACAAGTTCATGGACGAGTGATCATGAAACATGTATTGATTCACCTCCTCAGATATTTAGTATTTTACTAATTAATGTAAAATTATTACAATTTAAAGTCAACATTCTGACATTCTAAGCATGCAAGTATGTGATACCTATTGGCCAAAATCTATAGGTGAAATCCCACAGGTAACAAATAGACTGCTCCCTGGAATAACACATAAATGAAATCACAAACCATGTCCAAGCAGAATCTTGTCAAAATGCTATTCTTCAGCATTGCTTATAGAAATTCAGTATTACATATATATTTTTTTAACTCAGTATATGGAACAAAAGATAAGTAACCCTATGTTCTTCATTTTCAAATCAAATACTCAAATTACACACAGAAATATGGAATAGTTGAAATATGTTTATTTGTATTTCTGAAAATATATAATGCAAAATTATTGACATAAACCCTTATAATCTTGTTGTTGTTGTTGTTATTGTTGTTGTTAGGTACTGTCGAGTTGAGTCTGACTCACACTGACCCTACATACAACAGATGAAACACTCCCTGACACTATGCCATGATAGGCACCATATGGGTACTTCTCTCCTATTTATAGGGTTTCCAATGGCTGATTGTTTTGTTTTGTTTTTCCTGAGAGTGGGCTGCCAGGCCCTTCTTCCAAGCCTACAGAACCTGGCGTTCTCAGGTGGTCTCCCATCCAAGTACTAACCAGGCCTTACCCTGCTTGGCTTCTGAGATCTGACAGGACTGGATGCCAGTGTGGTTCAGCTGCAGGCCCTTATAATCTTAGGTTTTATTTAATAAACATAAGATTTATAAGCCTTCTGTCATCTAAAATAATTTACTGTTTTAAGATGTATAAGGACTGGTTAAAAATGCTGTATACATATACATTCTAACTTGCTGATTTGCTTAGTCCAAATTGCTTCAATGAGATACTGAAAGAGAAAACTGGCTCACATCTAAAGGTGGAATGAGAAATGACAGACACATGTGCCACATGGTAAGATCCACTGCCAACTTTTCAGAACTGGATTATTACTCACGTCACCTGCACATGCTTTTTTTTTTTTTTTTTTTTTTTGCCAGCTCTGTGTTGACAAGCAAGGCTCCCTAACTCACAATTCAGACTGGAGTTTTCCCACTTGCAACTGCTAAAGACATACAGACACACACACTTAAATTCAGTATGCATATCTTTATCATACTCCTTTACTCTAGTTTCAATTTCTTGACTGAAATCCACATCAAATCCAGTTTGCCTGCGGCATATTAGGGAGATATTTGTAAACACAAGTGAACTATCATGTTTAAAATATAAACATGCAACTTGAAATCATAATTCAAACATCTTCTACATTCCCTCCATTGGATACTTACTCAATCTTAAGACTTCTGTTATCCGCAATGAAATAAATGACTCCAGAATCTATGCCTACAATAACATTGGCACCTTCGATGCAAATTGCACATAACATTTTTAAAAAACTTTCCTTCTTTTTAACATCATCTCCTATTAAAAAAACTTTCCTTCTTTGTAACATCATCTCCCATTAAAGACAAATATTTTTACCAATATGTTCATCAGTTTTCTAACACCAGAGCAAAATCTTTCATTGCATGTTGGTTGCTCATCTAATTCATCCTGTGACAAGCTCACTAGTCTCTTGGTACTTTCCTTTCTTGTCTAAAATGCTCTTGCCCACATTTCTTCCTATCTATACCACACTCCTCTCTTTATGTCCTAGCCATATTCTCCCCTGCACTTTCTGGAAACTTACCCTGATAACCTTCCTCCTCCATCAGTCCTGCCCAATGCCTATATTATTTTCTGTCTACACAACTAGTCTGCCTTTACTATGTATTACCCTCTATAGCTCTGTATATTTTATCCATGGGGACTATCCTCCAATTAAGCATTCTATTACTGCAATAAATGCTTATTGAGACACCTACTGGGCTATAAACTGGGAATATAAATAAGATTGGTCTTTTGTCCATGTGGAGTTTAGAATGGGAGAGATGCAGATCTAAAAATGAAAAGTAAAGCATCATTTTGTATATGCTATGAAAGACAGTGGTATAAGACAAATGGTGGAATAATCATAAGTGTCTCAGAGGGAGGTACACTTGAGTGACAAGTTACTGCCACATAGAAACTCAAGATGGAAAAGAAGGTTTCAGACAAAGAACCATGCAGAGTGAGAGTTTCTCAAGGGCAAACTGCTTGAGCTTCAGTGCCTAGAAAAGAGATGTGCAATTTGTCCTTTGTAGTGACAATAATGAAGAAATTTAGCAAGACATTACAAATAACACCTTTTTAAAGATCTGTCAGTTTTCTATGACATGAATCATGAAACATTCATAAACCTTTGAAACATGCTGATCTGCATGTCTCAGCATATTCTATGAAAACAGTAAATCCAAAATCAAATTTAAATACTGCCTCCTCTAGAGTCATAATTATATTTCTTTGACTTTGTAGCATAAGGTTCAACTCCTTTGAATAATAATTTCAGAGGCAGTAAAATGTAACCATCCTGTTTCAGACCAAAAGTTTCATGTGTTTTATATCTATGTTCAAAAAGTAACAATCTTATTCATACAGAGGGCAAAGTGAGACCCAACTTTGTCACTGATATCTATAATCACTGCTAACATGGCTAAACATTAATATATTAGAATATTTTCAATATAGTCCCCCCAAATACTGTGCTAATGGAATAATGATAAAAGTGCTGGGCACAATTAAATGATCAGTCCTCTTACATCTCCAAATTCTGTTCCAAACTACTGCATTTTTTGATACCTACAAGGTGGGATCAAAAAAATACAGTGAACACTGCTGACAAGTGCTGTTCAACAGAAAGCCAGGGATCCTCAGTACAGGAAGCAGCAAGCAGCACATCAAATCTCAGTAACTGTGTGACAAGTTTCAACTTGTTCTGTGCAGTCAGTTGGTGGGAGCTACAGTTGAGAGGAAGTGCGTTTTAAAGAGGCCCTAAATCATGAATCAAGATTAACACTTCTGGTACAGCAGATTCTGTCATATAAACCAGAGAGTGTGTCCTCATCCACTTTAATTCACCATATCTGGCACTATACTACTTCTGGCTCTTTCTCAAAGCCAAAATGGCCATGAAAGGTAACTGTTTTGAATCAATTCTGGACATCAAGGCGGCCACGAAAGTGCAACTAAAGACACTCACGAAAGAGGACTTTCATAACTGCTTCAGAAAGTGGCAAGAATGATAGGATACATGTGTTTGAAGCCAAGGGGAATATTTTGAGGGGGATTAATGGAAATGCATCTTTTACTGTAATAATTTTTTAAATTTAAACATTTACTTTGCTTTTGAATCATACCTCAGAAGTAGCAATAGTGCAACCAGGAATACCATGGCCACTTTGAGAACCATAAGCACTCTGTTTTCAACCAAGTGAGACACTCTTTCTAATCAAATATAAAAATGCAAATTAGCAAATATTTCCCTTCTTTATATACAAAGTCAAACAAAATGTGTAAAACTGCCCTTACGTTATACTTGGTTTTCTACTGGTAATTCTAAAAGGATCTGCACAGTAATGACACTAATAAACTGTTTCAAAATCAATGATATCTTAATTCCTCCTTCTAGAAGAAATATGATATAGGTAGCTATGCTAAAACTGTCCATTTGATAGTCTATTTTCACATCTATGCCAAAAATTCTTTCTGGAGTTACCATTTTTAAAAAATCCTGCCTTCATAATATTTGTATTTATTATCCATTATGTTTAGATGGATTGGCATAATTCCCAACTTAAAATATTATATTTTCTTGACTAATACCTAGTAGGTTATTCAATCTACACTCTTTTTTTTTCCACAGTGGCTCTCATGATACTCTGAGTCACCTTCCAGATATTTTATAGCAAATTATATGTTTTGTCATGAAGCCTCCTATTTTGAATGACTATGTCTGAGAATGGGCTGGGATTTAGCTCAGTTGGTAGAGTGCTGCTTTGCATGCTCTTGAGACCCTGGGTTTGATCTCCAGCACCCGCAAAAAGTGGAGAAGTACTGGCAGCTCACTTTTGAAACACTCATCCATTGAAAACCCTATGAATAGGAGAGAAACACTGACATAGTGCTGGGCATGGCATAGTGTCAGGGAGTGTTCTATTCTGTTGTACATAGGGTCTCTGTGAGTCGCACCTGACTTGATGGCACCTAACAAGAACAATGTCTGCAGCCATAGCACCCTGGCATTCAATCCCGCCTGATCTCACAGGCTAAGCAGAGTTGGCCTGAATAGTCTTTGGATAGGAGACCATCCTTGGATGGGAGACCATTTGGGAATACCAGGTGCTGCAGGTTAGGGAGAAGGATACTCC
>VMDO01026593.1:5287-26587 GCA_007922755.1 Pedetes capensis | reverse complement strand
CAATTACATTATTAAACACATTATAAAAACATTTATGATATCTTGATTTTACTAACTTAATTTGAATGTTATGAGAATCGAACATGTTGGCACATTAAGAAGAATGCACAGAAGGATTATGCTGTAGTTACACATGCTACTTTTATTTGCCCTCATGCTTACATCTCAATTTCTTTTGATCTATGTTCTTTTAGTTTGTTTCCACTTTTTCTCTCTTTTTTTTTCATTTGGACATCCATTTTTATTTTAAATTATTGTACAAAGATATAGAAATTACTTAACAAGCACTAATTGAAGAATTATAGGAAAACGTTAGGACAACCTGCTTGGTGTTATAAATCTGAATTGTTTTATGTTATATTTGAGGGGGAGTGGGACATTTTATTTTTTATTTGTTTAACTTTATTAGTAATTGTTAATATACAACTTAATTGGTCTCATTATGACATTTCCATACATATATATCATTGTACATTCCTCATACTAACTTCCTCCTTACCCTTTCATGACCCTCCACCCTCATCCCCTCCCTCAACACCAATGGTCTCCTTTCAACTTGCATGTTTTCATGAGTATACTTATCTATATATGTATATCCTGATTTTGCCATAAGGCAACATATGTGATTTTTTTTCTCTCATTACCCTTTCTTCTTTCCCCTTCCCACTTTAGTCCATTATGTTTCCCTATTTAAATCCTGTCTGCTTTCATGATCTATATGATTTAATAATGAGTATATATTGGAGTCTAACATCTACATATGAGAGAAAACATGTGGTGTTTATCTTTCTGGGTCTGTCTTAGTTTGCTTAAAATGATGATCTCTGGTTCCATCCATTTTCCAGAAAATGCCATAATTTTGTCCTTTTTTATGGCTGAAAAAAATTCCATTGTGTATGTATACCACAATTTCCTTATCCAGTCATCTGTTGATGGACACCTTGGTTGATTTCTTATCATGGCTATTGTGAATAACACCACAATAAACATGGATGAGCAGGTATCTCTAAGGTATATTAATTTATATTCCCTTGGATATATACCCAGGAGTGGGATAGTCAGGTCATATGACAGTTCTATTTTAGGTTTTTGAGGTACCTCTATATTGATTTAGATAGTGGCTACACCAACCTGCACTCCCACCAGTAGGGTATAAGGGTTCCTTTCTCACCATATCTTTGCCAGCATTTGTTGATGTTTGTTTTGTTGATGGTAGCCATTCTGACTGGAGTAAGATGGTATCTCAGTGTAGTTTTGATTTGCATTTCCTTGATGGCTAAGGATGTTGACATTTTTTCATATGATTGTTGTCCATTTGTATTGTTTCTTTTGAGAAGTCTCTGTTCAGTTCTTTTGCCCACTGTTTGATTAGGTACTTTGATTTTTTGGTGTTTAATTTTTTGAGCTCTTTTTATATTCTAGATATTAATCCCCTGTCAGATGTATAGCTGAGGAAGATTTTCTGCCATTCTGAAAGCTGTCTCTTCACTCTGATAATTGCGTCCTTTGCTATGCAAAAGATTTTTATTTTATGCAATCTCATTTGTCAATTCCTGCTATTGTTTTCTGTGCTTTTGAGGTCCTATTCAGAAAGTCCTTTCCTATGCCTATGTCTTGGAGTGTTTTCCCTGTTTTCCTCTAGCAGTTTCAAAGTTTCAGGTTTTACAATAAGGTCTTTGATCTATTTTGAAATGATTTTTGTACAAGGTGAGAAAGAGGGATCTAATATCAATCTTCTGCATGAGAATATCCAGTTCTTCCAGCACCATTTGTTGAAAAGGGTATCTTTTTTCCAACTTATATTTTTAGCATCTTTGTCAAATTTTAGTTGGCTATAGCTGCATAGGTTTATTTCTGGATCCTCTATTCTTTTCCATTGGCCTACATATCTGTTTTTGTGCCAGTATTGCACAGTTTTTGTTACTATTGCTTTGTAGTATACTTTGAAATGATTGTGATGTCCCTTGCATTGTTCTTTCTGCTCAGGATTGATTTAGCAATTTGGGGCCTTTTGTACTTCCAAAAGAATTTTCAGCTTGCTTTCTGTATTTCTGTGAAGAATTTCATTGGGATTTTGATGGAGATTTCATTAACTCTCTATATTTCTTTCAGTAATATAGCCATTTTCACAATTTTAATTCTCCCAATCCATGAGCATAGGAGATCTTACCACCTTCTAATGTCTTCTTCAATCTCTTTCTTTGGTGTTTTAAAGTTTTCATTATAAAGGTCTTTCACCTCCTTGGTTAGGTTTATTCCCAGGTATTTTATTTGTTTTGAAGCTATTGTGAATGGGATTGTTTTCCTTGTTTCTTTCTCCACTTGGTTGTTATTGGTATAAAGAAAAGCTACTGATTTGTGTATGTTAATTTTGCATCTTGCTAGTTTGTGGAAAGCAATTATCAGTTCTAAGAATGTTCTGGTTGTATCTTTTGGGTCTTCTAAGTATAGGAGCATTCCATCTGCAAAGAGAGATAATTTGACTTCTCCCTTTCCTATTTGGTTCCTTTTTTTGCTTCTTTTTATCTTATTGCTGTGCCGAATACTGCAATCACTACATTGAATAGCAGTGGAGACTGTAGAAACCCTTGTCTTGGCCCTGATTTTAGAGGAAATGCTTGCAGTTTTTTCCCATTTAATATGATGTCAGTTGTGGGGTTTTCATACATTGCCTTTATGTTGCAGTATGATCCTTCAATTCATGGTTTCTTCAAGGCTTTATCAGAAAAGGATATTGGACTGTGTCAAAGGTCTTTTCTGAATCTATTGATAGGTCATGTATTTTCTGTTTCTGAGTCTATTTATATAGTGTATTACATTTATTTTCATGAGTATGTTGGACCAGCTTTGCATCCCTAGGATAAAGCCAACTCAATCATAATGTATGGTCTTTTTAATAAGTTGTTGAAGTCAATTTATAAGTACTTTATTAAGGATTTTTGTATCTGCATTTATTGTGGTATTGGTCTGTAGTTTCTCTTTTTAAATGTATCTTTTTCTGGTTTGCTATCAGGGTAATATTGTCCTCATAAAGTGAGTGTGCTAGTGTTCCTTCCATTTATATCTTGTGGAATAATTTGGGGAGCATTGGTGTTGATTCTTATTTAAAGGTTAGGTAGAATTCAGCAGTGAATTCTTTTGGTCCTGGGCTCTTCTTTGTTGGGAGACTCTGTTACTGCTTTGATGTTGCTGATTGTTATAGGTCTATTTAAGTTGTTTACATCCTCATCACTTAATTTTGGTAGATCACATGTGTTTAGGAATTTATGCATCTCATCTATGTTTTCCAGTTTTTTGGAATGTAATTTTTCAAAGTATTCCTTAATGATTCTCTGGATTTCATTAGAATCTGTTATAATGCTCCCTTTTTCATCTCTAATTTCCTTGAGTCTTCTCTCTTTGGTTAGTTTCGCAAAGAGTTTTTCAATCTTTTTTATCTTTTCAAAGAACTAGATCTTTGTTTCATCAATTCTTTTTATTCTGTCAGTCTTCATTTCATTAATTTCTGCTCTGATCTTTATTATTTCTTTCTGTCTACTGGTTTGGGGTTTCATTTGTTCTTTTTCTAATCACTTGAGGTTCATCATTAAGTTATTTGTTTGAGCTTATTCTAATTTTTTAATATAGTCACTCATTCCTATAAATTTCCCTATTAACACTGCCTTTGCTCTATCCCAAAGGTTCTGGTATGTTGTGTTTTCATTTTCATTTGATTCTAGGAATTTTTAAATTTCCTTTCCGATTTCTTCAAGTACTCATTGGTTGTTTTTGTTTCTTATTTGTTAATACTTGGTTTATGTGATCCACTTTAGAGAACATTACATGGGCTGCAAAGAAGAATGTGCATGCTGTAGCTTTTGGGTGGAATACTCTGCATGTGACTATTAAGTCCATTTGATCTATTGTGGTGGTGGTTTTTTGTTTGTTTGTTTGTTTGTTTATTTGTTTTGGTACTGGGGGTTGAACCCAGGGCCTTGCGCCTGCATGCTTTGCAAGTGCTGGGCCACTGAACTGCACCCCCAGTCCATTTTTTTCCTTTTTGAGACAGGGTCTCACTAAGTTACACAGACTACCTCTAGTCTCAAACATGCAATCCTCCTGCCTCCACCTCCCAAGCCACAGGAATTACAGGCATGTGTCACTGTGCCCAGCTCTATTGTGGTGTTTAACTCTGAAGTTTCTTTGTTGATTTTTTGTCTGGATGTTCTATCTATTGATGAAAGTGGAGTATTAAAGTTACCTACTATTATTGTATCTGGACATATCTGTCCCTTTAAATCCAGCAGTGTTTGTTTGTTTGTTTTTTAAATGAAGTTTGGTGCTATGATGTTCAGTGCATATATATTTATAATTGTGATACCTTCTTGGTCAATTATTCCTGTTATTAATATGTAGTGACCTTCTTTGTCTCTTTGGACTAGTTTTAACTGAAAGTCTACTTTGTCTGATATGAGGATGACTACTCCCTTTTTTTTTTTTTCTTACTTTCAGTTGCTTGGTATACCAATTTCAGTCCTCTCACTTTCAATTTGTGGGTTTCCTTTCCAGTGAGATAGATCTTTTGCAGATAACAAATTGTTGGATCTTGTTTTTTAATCCAGTCAACTAATCTATATCTTTTAATTGGAGAGTTAAGATCATTTATATTTATGATTATTATTGAGAAAGGTTTTCTGGTTGTTGGGTTAGGTTTTCCCTTGTTCATAAATTATTCATTCTTTTCTTTCTCCCTTATTTATATTCTGGGTTTGCTATCTGATGAGTTAGATATGATTAATTCTTTCCTAGTTCTCTTTAGTCTGTCTGTCCTTCCCATGAAATTTATTCTTTCCTAGTGAAGATTATCTTTCTTCCTCCTTTATATGTTGTTTTTGTTGTTGTCCATCAAGTCATGTCCAACTCATAGCAACCTTCATAAGGTTTTCAATGGCTGATTTTTTTGGGGGGGGGATTACCTTGGGAGTGGAGTGCCACATCCTTCTCCCATTTTTGCGGTGCTGGGAATCGAACTCAGGACCTCAGAGACTGCAGAGCAGCACTATACCACCTGAGCTAAATCCCAGCCCTCCTTTATATGTAGGATCCCTTTAATTATCTTATGTAGTGCTGACTTGGTGGTCATGTATTGCTTTAGTGTGTGTTTATCATGGAATGTCTTTATTTCTGCATCCATTTTAAAATAACAACTTTTGTGGATATAGTAATCTCAGTTGGCAATTATTTATTTTCAGGGCTTGAAGTATATCATTCCATCCTTTCCTAGAATTTATGGTTTACACTGAAAGGTCTGATGTAATTCTGATGGGTTTTCCTTTGTAAGTGAGTTGGTGTCTTTGTCTTGTAGCTTTTAATATCCCTTCCTCTGTAATCTTGGCATTTTATTATGTGTCTTGGGATGTTCTTTTTGGATCATGTCTATTTGGTGTTCTAAATGTCTCTTGTGGTTGGATGTCCATTTTTTCCCCCATATTTGGGAAATTTTCTGATATAATTGGACTAAATAAGTTTTCTATGCCTTTAGTTTTTATCTCAGCTCCTTCTTCTGCCCCATGGATTCTTAAGTTTGGTCTCCTGATCATGTCCCAAAGTTCTTGAAAATTGTGGTCACGTTCTTTTATTTTTCCTTGCTCATATCTGAATGTAGTATTTTCCTCAACCTTATCTTCCATCCCTGATATTCTATCATCTTGTCTACCAGTGGTGCTTTCCACTGTGTTTTTTATTTGATCTACTGAATTCATTTCCAACATTCTTATTTGTTGTCTAAATTTCCTTGCTGAATTTCTCATATATTTTGCTAACATTGTCTTCTACATTGTTGACTTTCTGACCTAAATCCTGGATTGATTTTCTTACTTTGTTCATTTGCTTGTTAGTGTGCTCTTTGAAGTCACTGATTATTTTTTACAAGTAAACTTTTAAATTCTTTGTCTAGCATTTCCACTGTTTCAGTATCTTTGGATTCAGTGGTAAAAAGAATCATGGTCTCTTAGAGGAGATGTGTTGCTTTGTTTTTTCATGTTTCTCATGTTTCTGATTTGTAATTTGTATATTTGTAGAGGTGGATATCACTCCCTGGTGTGTTTTTACTTGAGATCACACTCTCCAGTGCCAGTCCTAGAGAGGAAAACAAGCCATTATAATAGTTACAATACCCAACCAAACCAATATAGAAACACATTTAAAATCACAATGCCAGATGTTGTACCACCAATGCCCATATAACAGAGAATGGCAATAATTATGTTGAGTAATCTACGAGGTTAAAAAATACTTAGGTCAAAGACATAAATAGTATTTGCCTGAAGTATAGGGGGGGCAGAAGATAGGGAGACAGGAAGATGCCTCAAGGGTGAAGTAAAAGAAAGGAAAAAACAAACCCCAAAAGGAAATGAATGTTACAGGGAGGGAAAGGAGCTTAAAAAAAATCGAACAATAAAGAAAATGATATATAAACAGAATTAGGTAAACATAAGCAAAGCAATTAGAAGTAGTGAGCCTAAAAGATTTAAAGTACAGTAAATAGAAAAAGAGGGATATAGGAAAAGGCAGGGAGACTGAAAGAAAGAGAAAAAACTAAAGAAAAAAAGGGGATTACATTAGAAAAAGGAAATTGAGGAAATGAAAAATAACAATGAACAGATGGTAAATATAAAACAAAAAACAAAAACAAACAAAACAAAAAAGTCAGAAGCCAAGTTACTGTCCTAAAACTCCAGTGAGTTTGGGAGCTGAGGCAAGAGGATTTTGAGCCCCAGACCAAAGGCTGCCTGTGCAAGTCAATGTGATCCTGTCTCCAATCAAAAATAAGAAAAAGGCTGGGGATACTACACCACAGCATTGCAATTACAGCCCCCTACACACCCACACTGGTACAGCAGGAAGGAAGAAAAGATAGCATACACACACCAAAAAAAAAAAAAAAAAAAAAAAAAAAAAAAAAAAAAAAAAAAAAAAAAAAAAAAAAAAAAAAAAAAAAAAAAAAAAGAAAGAAAGAAAGAAAAGAAAAAAGAAAGAAAGATAGAAAGGAAGGAAGGAAGGAAGGAAGGAAGGAAGGAAGGGTGAGTGAAAGAGTACTAGAGGAGCTTCTTTCTGAGACCTCTAATGTTGGGTTCTGTTAGGCGGAGCTGGTGGTCTGTTAAGGATGGAATCAGAGTTGACAGTCTCCATAGTTTCCTCAGAAGATGGAATCATCCCCTCTTCCCAGTGGGTGTGGCTTGCTTCTGAGCAACTTTCCCAAGCCTCTTGCTGCCTGAATTTCTCAGCTTGTTAGTGTCTTAATTCTCTGCTAACTGCAACTGCTAGGTGGAAATGTGCAGCACAGTGAGGCTATGGCAGGTCACCCCCAGGCTCTCCATGGGTGATAATTCTTTGTTTTCAGGCCCCTGGGTAGCTCAGTCTCACATAATAGGTTCCCTCTCAAGATGGCACTAGTTAAAAGCCCTCAGAGACATGAAGTGTGGGAAAGAGTAAGTTATCCAATGTTGAACCCTTCAGACAGACAGAGCCACTGCCTCAGCAAGTCCCTGGAAGAGTTCAAGGGCTTCAAGGACTGTAGGCTTATCCTGTGGGACTACAAATCTGAGGGCCAGGGTTGTTTGGCGTACCTCTTTGATGAGGGCTTCATTCCCCCTCCCCCACTGGAAGCCTCAGCTGGAGATGTGTCCTGAACAGTTTTCAGTTCTGTTCTGCTATCTGGGACCAACCAACCATCTCCATTGTGGTTTCTGTGCTTCTATAGACCTTCTTTTTATGGGAAAGACTCCATTTCTTCCTGTCCTAACTCCTTTATTTTACCATGTTATGCAGTGCCTTCAGTCTGCGGTCTTAAACCAGAATCCACAAGGAAATATTTCTGAGTGCCAGAAAATTTTCTTCACATAACTCTGTTCCATATGTTTGTCTTTGTTAATGCTAATACACAAAATGCTCATTTGGTCACCTGTTTAATATTTATCCCTCAATGATTACTTTAAACATCATCTCTTCTAAAAAGGGGTATTGAAATTCCTGTGTTGGTCCAGGGGGTTTTACTCCTATGCTATCCTGCTTATATCCCTGTAAGATCCATTACGTTCATTATATCATAAATTATCTGGTAGTCTAGGTTCTCAAAGTGTTGCTCCTGAGCAAGTACTGGCATGTTCTCAGGCTCCACCCTAGACATACTAAATCATTATCTCTGTTTCTTCTAAGTTACATTGATGCATGTTAGCCTGAGAGCATTAGTCTACTGCTTTTCCAGTAGAAGCTAAGTTCTGTACAAGAACTTGTCTCATTCACTGCTGTATCCCTGAATCTTAATATCATGTCTGGCACACAATACATACATGTTCCTTAAAGGCTCATTTTAACAAAGATACAGCCTATAAATAATGCAAATAATAGCTAAACCTTAGTGTGTCCTCATTATATTTCATGCACTGTATTAAACATCTCAAATAAACTTAATACATACAATATTCCAATGGGACAGATATAGAGTCTCCTTTATCATACATTAAGAAATGAGGCACAGAAATATTAGGAAAATTTCCAAGAATACACAATTAGCAAACACCAGAACCAAGATGAACATCTCACTCTATACACAGAGCCTAGTCTTTGAGCATGAAATTACGTAAACTCACAATTTGTAGAAACACTCAGAATAATTACTTGAGATAATTTTCCTTCTTTGGGTATTTGTTTTTGTTCCTTTTGTCTTATATATTAATAAGGTCATGATATTTTGGCCCTAAAAAAGAATGTTTTATATGCAGACTTCCATTGATAACAAGTGGTCTCCTTAAAGTTATATACATTTGAATTACCTTAAATAATAAAATGGGCTTGGATTTACTGATAATCATTTTAGAGATCTGTCTGAACAGTTTCCTAATAAAGATTGAATTCCAATTCTGATCCACTACAAAGTGCTTTTTGAGATTTGGTCTCACACTAAAACCCTACAGCTACTTAGAATTTATTGAAATATTTTGAGCTGGTTACTAATAATGGTAGTATGATTTAAAACTCAAATTGATAGTGTGTCCCTCATCAGCTCCATTAACACTTACTGTTCAGATAAAGTAGATATGAATGTTTCTGTCCCTCATCAGCTCCATTAATACTTACTGACCAGATACAATAGATATAATGTTTTATAAACTGCACTAATTGAAAGTTAAGCTGTTAGTTATAATTTTATAATAATATTAAAGAAAAGAGACCATAAATTATCAAAATGGAAAATGATCATTTTTATAATGTCATCTCACTTTAATGTACATATGAATATATCAAATCATTTTGCCACAGTAAAGTTAGAGCAAAATGTACTCAGGTGGCTTGAAGAGCTGATCTTTTGTACTGACTTTTACCTGGGGCCATGCCTAAAGCTCAAGATCTACACAGGCTGAAGTTTCTTTGTGTAAAATTATGTCAATTCATTTTCATTTTGGAAAAAAAAGTCACTTATTTTCCATTTCTTAAAATGACAAAACTCCAACAGATTAAACTGTTCAAAATCTATTGCTAGAACATCTCGGAACACAACAAAGATTTATTTGACTAATTCAAACTATCACAAGGCTAATTATCATTTTTATCTTCATTATGTGAGCTGACTACAGCACTTCTTAATTCCATCATTTCTTTTAGTGTTCTCTCAAAACAGCCAGCCTGCAGGTGCTTTGACTCTGGCTCCTGGAATTCTGCCTGATCCTCATCTTTGCAAATTGACACTGCATCTAGGAAACAGATTAGGTTATGCCAATGCTGAGCTATGGAAACACTATTCAGTTCAGTAATCTTGTAACAATACAAAATGTCTATCAACAGCAGCCTGATAGCATTGTAACTGAGGGTCAGTTTGAAGTAAGTTTGATTCTATCATATTTTAAAGTATTGGCCAAGTAAAGGAGTTAGTCAAGTGAAGAAGGGTGTAGAAAAAAAGATTAAAAGAGCTGCAAATTCTCCACAATATGAGGAAGGAGAAAGAAAGTGGTTAAAAGATACAAAGGGATTATTTTTTGGCTAGCATATCTCTTCTGACTTCTTAGAAATGATAAGACCTCCAAAGAACTGTTGCTATATTGGTCTATCATTAAGTTTTGTAGGAAAGATTATGGAACCGTGGGAAAAAAGAATTGCCATTTGATTCCTATGGTAACATATGGCAATATTCTATGCATGAAGAGAAGCCACTCTATTCTAATTTTTGACAGGTTTACTCTGTGGTTCACAGATCATCTGTCAGAAGATATATAGAGAGAGAAACACAGGATGTGCACTGAATCACTCAAAGAATGAGTGTGTCGATCCACATCTGCTAATTTTTACACTTGAGTTTCCCATGAGGCTTCTCCTTACTCTGAAAGGAAAATAGCCCATAGAAATCTCTCAGTATTTTCTATGTTTCATAGACAGATAACAGGAACACTTAAATGAGACGGAGCAGGTGAAACTAAAGTTGGACTTACCCCATTTTGAGCTGATTGCTTTGGGTGAAAATTCCCAAGGCAGTGAATAAAGGAAAGTAGAAATGTTTAAAATTCAAAATAACTTTATTATCACTAATTTATCTAGTACTTGTGTGGTAGATTTTCTCTTAAAAATATATTTAAAATATTATTGTTGTTGTTGTTGTTAGGTGCCGTCAAGTCGGTATCCAACTCATAGCGACCCTCATAGGGTTTTCAATGGCTGACTGTTTCCGGATTGCCTTGGGAGTGGATTGCCAGGTCCTTCTCCCATTTTTGCAGTGCTGGGAATTGAACTCAGGACCTCGGAGACTGCAGCACAGCGCTCTACCAACTGAGCTAAATCCCAATCCATTAAAATATTATGGCATGCATAATTCTAGGATTCCCTACCCCGTGGTATACACATTCTCTGTAATACTCTACCCCTTAGTGTGGGAATGATATATAAATATGATAGGGTAGTATTTGCATGATTAGATTACTAGTCAGTTGATTTCTAATTAACTAAGGTAAAGATTTATCCTAGGTAGAGCTGACGTAACCAGGTGAGCCTTTTAAAAGAAAATGTAGCATCACCTCCTGCTGGCCTGGAAGACACAGCTACCAGAATTCAACAGTTGCCAGCTGCAAGGAAATGAACTCTGCCAACAGCCATATGAACTTTGGGGAGAATTCCAGTTCCAAATGTGTCCCTAGTTCTGGTTGATGACTTAAGAACTTGAGCACAAGACCCACACAAACTGGCCTGAGTTTCTCACCCACAGAAATTATGAAGTAATACGTCTGTGATGTTCTATGCCCTAAGTCTGTTGTAATTTGTTATCCAGAGACAAAAATTAATGGATTAGATGTCTGTATTGACCTCTTTAAAAATTATTTGCTCAAGTGGTGTGTGTGTGTGTGTGTGTGTGTGTGTGTGTGTGTGTGTGTGTGTGTGTGTGTCTCGGGCCTTGTGCATGATAGGCAAGCATTCCACCACTGAACTACACCCCATACTTATTTCTTACATTTTGGTGTGGTATGAGGGGCTGAATCAAGTCCCCTTGCACACACTTTGCAAGTGCTCTGCCCTTGTGCTGTACACCCAGTCCTTTTTTAATTTTTAAATTGAAACAGGACCTCATTAAATTATACAGGCTGCCTCTGGCCTCTAACCTGCAATCCTCCTGCCTCTACCTCCCCAGTTGCTAGAAATACAGGCATGCATCCCCTTGCCCAGCTACATTTTAATAATATTTCTATATATGGTTTTTTTTCCCCTCAGTCAATAGTATTCTTCAGAGTCATGTTTTTCAAGAATTAACAAAATCCTTCCAGTTTTAACTATGTTCCATCTTTCACAATCACTTTCACTATAAAATCTTGATTTTTTTTCAAATAAATTTCAAATCCTCTTCTGGTTTGATTTCCACTTTTTCCATTATTAGATAAAATCCCTTATATAGTCCAATGAAAGCCAGAGAAGATTAAAGTTCTCTCCATTCAATTCACTTCAATCAACTCTTGTCTTCCTAAGTATTGAGAGAAATTAAGGAAACAGCAATTTTAAAAATTACATCTGTATTATAATTCACAATTTACATAGTGCTACAGTCTTATAAAATTATTTTAAAAATGTAAATTTGATCTGTAAAAAATTGAAATAAGGCATGGTAGTGAAGCTCAATAGCAGAGTGCTTGCCTCACATCTCTAAGGCCCTAGAATGAGTCCCCAAGGGTACTAACTACAAAAAAAATAAATAAAAGAAGTTAAAGGTAAAGTTCAGGATTTTAAACAAAATATTTCAGATACAAATTGACTTATAGATAGAAAAATTGAATTGATTGCTTAAGAATATAAGATCCACATCTCCTAAGCACATCAGATAAATCCAGCAAGAGGCAGAGAGTCCATCAAATTCAATCTAGAAAAGAAAAAGCTAGTGAGATGAATAAACATGCTCATAACCTTTCTCTTAAAACTTTAGGGTCCTTATGGGTAAATCTCAGTGTTTCTTACTTCATAAAAACCGTTAATTTTATTTTAGTAAGTCTCACACAAAACCACTTAATGTAAATAACCTGATAATTATTATTACTGAATCCTCAGAATATGACAAGCACTCAACTAGTAATATGGATACATCATTGCCCTTAGTCTTCATAACCCAATATTTTGAGGACAATACAATGATTTCTTCATGATCTATACATGAAATAACGTTAGCAACAATACACAAAAAGGCACTTTATCTGGCTCCAAAGCCCAAACCATTGATCTCTATCTTTTTGGACAATACTTCAGTTAATAACAGCATGCAGGGGAAGATTAAATTAGCTAGATTACTGAATTACCAGAATAGGAAGTGAAGGATCAGCAGCCGGAGAAAGAGAGGGCTAGTTTAGGAGCCCCATGAGTCTGAGTTTTCTTTTTCTTTCCTGGCAAGGATTCTTCAACAATGTGTTTCAAACTGTGAAGATGGCAGATACTTACACTCAGTTCTACATTCATATCTCCTACGTGCTTCATAATCAAAGTAAAATATCACCTCTTCCTAGACTTTTACTAATATACGATAGCACAAATGTATGAGCACACATACAAAAATTATAAATCTGCATATACAAAGATTATTTTAGTTTACCCAATAATGTTTCGCTTTATTTTTTTCCTTTGATAGTGTATAACCAAGTGTGATGCACACTATAAAATATTCCCCACTGACAATGCCTTGTCACCTGGACCAGAGCTAGTTTAATAGTAATATTTCTCCATAATGTCTAATCCATATTAGCACTCCACATTGTCCAAGTGCTATATCCCTAAGCACCCAAATGATTGCCATAGTGTGTGATTTTACCACTTAAAAGAAGAAAATGAATCATTTCAAATACACAATCTGCTAAACGATGATAGCTGTTTTCAAATATTTTAAATACTATCATGAAAGAAAGGAATCAGTGTGTTGTGTGATTTCAAGAAACAAAATTAAAATAATGTGTGAAGCTGGATGAAAATAACATGAAAAAATCTGTCCAATATGGTAGTTAATTAGGAAAACATCTAGCCAACAAAGAAGCTAGATAAGCACTAGATAAGCAGTTCTTAAAGGAAATCTAGAAAACCAATCAGTTAACCTTGAATCTAAACAGCTTTATTTCTCTCAGCATCTCACATACTGTCTCAGGTTGAGTAAGTATGAAATAAAAATTTGCTGAAGTAATAAATATAAATGTTGTTGTTATTGTTGTTAGGTGCCGTCTAGTCAGTATCCGACTCATAGCGACCCTCTGTACAACAGGGGAAACATTATTGTCAGGCTTCTCTGCTGTTTATAGGGTTTTCAATGGCAGATTGATTTTTGGGAGGGGGTTGCCAGGTCCTTCTCCCAAGCCTACAGCTTCTGGTGTTCCCAGGCGGTCTCCCATCCAGGTACTAACCAGGCCTGACCCTGCTTAGCTTCTGAGATCTGACAGGATTGGATGCCACAGGACTATGGCTACAGGCAATGGATATAAATAGAAAGACTTAATATGTACAAACATCAGTTGCCATTGTATTTTAAACACTTCCATACTATGGGATCTCATAATTCTGTGCTGAGAAAAGCACATAAGGGAAATTCATAATACTTTGAATAGCAATGGAGTAATCATCTCTTTGAGAAATGGAAACACATAGGTCATTTCCTATTTCTTGATATCTGTAAGCTCTCCAAGATACATCTAGGTAATCATTTTAACAAGAGGAAAAAAGATCTTTAGATTTGGTTTGAAATGTCTTTGAAAGCCCTAGCAAAACATTGATAAACTACATACTGAGTGAAATTTCTCATATAGCGCTCTACATGACACCGTGATTTCACTCTGTTAAACCACTGACATTTTACATATAAAGGAGATAATAAGGAGGAAGGCCTATTTCTGAAATGAAGAAAAAAATTCCAGAATCCTTTCAGGATAAGTTTTATGAAGGGCCATAAAACTTGGACTACTCCCTTTGACATTAGCAGGTTTAAAGGGTAGGATGTACTTGTTGAGAGCAAGAGCTTAGAATGATCTGTACTTGCTCAGACTGTAGAGAATCATCTGGCCCAAGATCTCTAGTTTATCTAGACTTGCATCACAGCCTCAGACATCTATGCTGCTGCAGCATTAGATGGCCCTTCAGAGCTCGACTTTTCTTGCCATGCTCATCTTGCTTGGTGATTTTCTGAGAATAGGGTGCTTACACAAAAGTTGCCATGAAAAGAGCTTCCAAAATGCCACAGTGGTATTCTTCCCTCTTGCCATTTTATCATTTAAGAGATTGAACAATGTCTTAGCATTCATGCTTTGGGATTGTGCCTCACTTTTCTAAGATTTTTCATATAGTTGACATTCATAAGAATCTTTCCAGTACGGAAAGAGGCCATTACTAAACATGCTTTATACTGATCTGGAAACATACAACTGAAAACACCAATTACATTATTTCAAAATGTTTTAAATTAAAGAACATGCAATACACAATCCATAGATCCTTTTTAAAACAACCATAGGCTATTTTATGTACTATATTAAAGTATAGAAAATTAAAATATTTTTAAATGTAGTTTTTCTGTATAATGATAATGACAAGAGTATCACTGGAAGTATCACAATTTCATAACCACAGGAAACAAATAGGAAAAGAAACAAGCAAATGACTACTTGTACTTTAATCAATCATCAGTAGAGATTATTGTTGTTATTAGGTGCTCTCGAGTTGGGTCCAACTCATAGTGAGCCTATGTACAACAGAATGAAATACTTCCTGACACTCTGCCATGTCAAGCACTAGGTCAATGCTTCTCTGCTATTCATAGGGTTTTCAAGAGCTGATTGTTTCAGGAGTGGGCTGCTGGGATCTCCCAGTAGAGATTATAGAAAAAAAGAATAGTTATAGGAAATAAGAAGTCTCAATTTCAAGTGCTATTTCCCCTCTGACAACAAATAGCTAAAGCATAAACATACACAGGATCACTGTACTACAGGCCAGTTGTAGGCAAACAGGACAAATGCTGAGTCATCTAGGGATAAAATAATAATAATAATAATAATAATAATAATAATCAAGTAAATATTGTTGTTGGTTGCTCATTTCCTACCTTCAGCAAGAGTCAACCATCCTGCATCTGCCCCCTCCTTGGTTGCAGCCAAAATTCAGTTACTCCATGCTATGGCAGAACAAAGATATCATATGCATGCATCTATTGGATAACTCTGAAGGAATAATAACTGAAAAGCTCCTCACAGGATTGGATATATTCCTCATTTCCTCTCATTCTTCCTTGGAATATTTCCCACTAAATTTCCTGCAAGTAACTTTTCATATTAGAATAAATTTCTGTAAGAATCCAACCTGTAATATCATCCCCTTAAATCTATCCTAACATTCATTTGGAAACACAAAACATGCCAAATAGGCAAAGCATATCTGAGTAGAAAAAGCAATACCAAAAGTATCACAATATTATATTTCAAAGTATGGCAAGGTATTGGCATAAAAACAAACAAATAGACCAATACAACAGAATAAGGGATCCAGAAATAAACCTAAAAATCCACAGTGGCCTGATTCTAAATAAAAATGCCAAAAACATAGGTTGGAGAAAAGACAACTTCTTCAACAAATGGTGCTGGGAAACACTGGATATCCACATGTAGAAGAATGAAACTAGATTTATATCTCTCTTCATGTACAAAAAATCAACTGATAATAGGCCAGAGATCTTTATAAAACTTGAAATTTTGAGGATACTAGAGGAAAACATAAAGGAAACATTCCAAGATGTTGGCAAAGGGAAAGATTTCCTGAATACATCTTCAATGTCTCAAGAAATAATAGCAATAATTGACAGATGAGATTGCATCAAATTAGAAAGCATCTGCACAACAAAGGAAACAATAGAGGAAAGAGAAACCCTATAGAATGGGAGAAAATCTTTGCCAGGCATTCATCCAACACAGAACTAATATCCAGAATATATAAAGGATTCAAAATTTTAAAACAAGAAAAACTAGTAATCCAATCAACAAAGGGCAAATGAATTGAAAAGACAATTTTCAAATGAAGAAGTATTAAAAGACCAATAACTACATGAAAAATATTCAACATCTTCAGCCATCAGGAAAATGCAAATTAAAACTACACTGCGATGGGTGCCCTGGCAGGAGGCTAAAGCAAGAGAATTGCGGTTCAAACCAGAAGCAATCTGTAAAACTTAGCAAAATTCAGTCTCAAAACAATAACAATAACAACAAAAAATACTACAATGAGATTCCATCCCACCCCAGTTGGGATGGCAATTATGAAGAAAATGGGACTGGAGTTTAGCTCAGTTGGTAGAGTGCTGTTCTGCATTCTCTGAGGCCCTGGGTTTGATCCCCAGCACTGCAAAAATGGGAGAAAGAGGTGGCAATCCTCTCACAAAGCAATCCTGAAACAATCAGCCATTGAAAATAGCACAGAAGCAATGAAATAGTAGTCAGCTTGGCACAGTATTGGGGAGTGTTTTGTTCTGTTGAACATAGGGGTGCTATGAGTTGGACCAGGATGGCACCTCACAACAACAAACAAAGAGCAAAAATAAATGCTGGTGAGGATTTGAGGAAAAAGGAATACTTATACACTGTTTTCGGGAATGTAAATTTTTGTAGCCACTACGGAAATAATTATGGAGGTTCCTCAAAAAAACTAAAAATAGAATTATAATATAATCCTTGTATATAATTGTATATAATATATAATTGTATATAATTCTTGGGTATATATCCAAAGGAATCAAAGTCAACATACATTAGAGATACCTGCACACCCATGTTTAGTACAGCATTATTTGCAATACCCAAGTTACAGAATCAGCTTAAGTGTCTACCAATGACTCTGGAACTTGCCCTTGAATGTTGAGCAACTAAAATAAAATAAAAACATCATGAAGTGAAGGAACAAAACAGAAGATTCCAAAGGGCAGCTCACAAAGATGAAATCAAATGCTATGATGACATGGGCAAAGAACTGGAGATAGAAAACCAAAAGGAAAAAACATGCTCTGTTTTTCTCAAGCATAAGGAATTCAAGGAAAAAAATCTAAGTGGCAAGTGGCAATAGTAAAGGAGTCTACAGGGAAAATAATAAACAACACAGGGAACATCAAAAGATGTCATTATAGCAAAAAGAATTGGTGGATGACCATTTCAAGAGGTTGCATATGATCAAGAACCAATGATATTGAAGGAAGAAGTGGAAGGTGCCCTGAAGAAATTGGCAGAACACAGTCTCCAGGAATTGATGGAATACCAATAGAGATGTTTCACCAAACAGACGCAGCACTGGAGATTCTCACTTGCTTATGCCAAAAGATTTAGAAAACAGTTACCTGACCATCTGGTTGAAAGAGATCTGTATTTGTTCCTATTCCCAAGAGGGGATCCTGAATGTGGAAACTATTGAACAATATTGTTAATATCACATGCAAGTAAAATTTTGCTAACAATCATTCAAAAGCAACTACAACATTATATAGATAGGAAACTGCCAGAAAATCCAGCCAGATACAGAAAAGGGTATGGAATGAGAGACATCATTGCTGATGTCAGATGGATATTACCTGAAAGCAGAGAATACTAGAAAGATGTCTGTCTATGTTTTATCAACTATGCAAAGGTATTTGACTGTGTGGATCATAACAAATTATGGATAACTGTAAAAAAGGGGAATATCAGAGCATTTATTGTACTCATGAGAAATCTGTATATGGACCAGAAGGCAGTTGTTAGAACAGAACAAAGAAACACCGTCTGGTTTAAAGTTGAGAAAGGTGGGCATCAGCACTACATCTTTTTACCATATGTCTTCAGTCTCTATGCTAAGCAAATAATCTGAAAAGATGGACTTTATGTAGAAGAATGTGACATCAGGATCGGAGGAAGACTCATTAACAACCTGAGTTATACAGATGACACAACTGTACTTGCTGAAGTGAAGATTTGAAACATTTACTGATGAAGATCAAAGAACAGAGACTTCAGTAAGGATTGTGCCTCAACATCAACAACTCTAAAGTCCTTATAACTGGGTCAGTAAGCAGCTTCATCATAAAAAGAGAAAAACTAAGGTTGTCCAAGATTTTCCTTTACTTGGTTCTACAATCAAAACCCAGGGAATCAGTAGTCAAGAAATCAAATGATGCATTGCATTAGCAAAAGCTGTTGCAAAAGACCTCTATAAAGAAGTGAAAATTAAAGATGTCACACTAAAGATGAAGGTGCACCTGACTCATGCCATGGAATTTCAGTGGCATCATATGGTTGTGAAAGCTAGACACTGAATAAGAGGGACCGTAGGAAGAATTGATGCTTTTGAATTATAGTGCTGGAAAAGAATATTGAATATACCATAGGTTGGAAAAAGAACCAATAGATCTATTCTAGAGGAAGTGCAATCAGAGTGCTTCTTGGAAGCAAGGATTGCTAGTCTGTGTCTGACTTATTTTTGGATGTATAGTCAGGAGGAAACAATCTCTGGAGAAGGATATCATATTTGAAAGAGTGGTAAGTCAACAACAACAAAAAAAGGAAAACTCTCAACTAGATGGATTGACATGGTGTCTGCAACAATGGACTTAAATATATAAAATATCATGTTCCTAGCAAAAAATCAGGGAGTGTTTCATTCTCTTGTACATAGGGTCACTATGAGTCAGACTTGAGTCATTGGCTCCTAAAAACAACAACAAATTGTATACATGAATCAGGCATGGTGATCCATGTCTGCAATCTCAGCCACTGCAGAGGCAAAGGCAAGAGGATCCCAATTTCAAGGTCATAGGCCACCTGTGTGCTTTAGCCACCTGTGTCTCAACATAAAAAGAGTAAAAAATGGCCAGTGGTGTCCTCAGTGATAGAGTACTTGTAAAGCAGGTATGATGCACTAGGTTGTTTTCCCTAGTACTACAAAAAAAGAAGAAAAAAGAAAAAAGAAAGAAAGAAAGAAAGAAAGAAAAGAAAAGAAAAGAAAGAAAGAAAAAGAAAGTATACATGTGTCAAGCATAATATAGTATCCCATTATCCCATTAGTATGCACACATTTTATGGTCTCACATATCATTAACAGTAAATTAAAAGAAAAATTTTAAAACATGCTACTTTATCGGATATAATGATTAAATGTAGCATCACTTTTTGACATATCCCAACTCTATCCATGAAGAATTACCATGCAAACTCAAATTGAGAAATATTTTACAAAATAACTTATCTGCATATTTAAAGTATCAACATTATGAAAACAATAGACTAAAGAACCATTTCAGATATTTTTTAAAGGGGCCATGAAACCAAACTGTGATGTATCATTATTTTGCACTGAATAATTTTGTTAATAAAGGACAATACTGGGACAATTGGTAAATTTTGGATGCAGTCTGAATATCAGATGGTAATAGTATTTCAATGGTAATTTTCTAATTTTGGTGGTTTTGTTAAGGGTATGTGGGAAAATATCTTTGCCTGTATAACACAAAAAGTATATGGGGTGAAGAGGCATTATGTGGGCAACTTACTCCCAACTTATTCAGAGAGAAAAATTTCCCTTTTCTGCATGTTTTCTCCCATACCAAAAATTAATTAAAATTACTCATAATGGGATATTGAAACTATATCACTTTCCAAATTGTAGATAGGGACTCAATTACTAGTGGTAGGGAAAGACTGATAGGTCCCAGAGTACAGCAATGATAAAATTAATAAATGTTCATAGAAATTAAACTGGGATGGTATTTCAGTGGCAAGAAATGCATAGGTGAATATAATATCTCAAGCACTCAAGAGGTTCAGATGTAATAATTATAAATATATTGGTGTTAGATGGCTGTTGAAGAGAACTATGATTAAAATGAATGGAGGCAAAAGCCAAGAGTGATTATTATTAGTTTAAGGGAAAGTATTAAAAAAGCAGATTCTAGTAAAGTATTAAATCTAGCCCCAGGACTATGTCAATTCTCCTATCCTCAATAAGAACATAGTATAAACGTACCTGGGCTATCTGAATATCTTATAGTACATAACATTGGAGTACAGTGCAGTAGAAAACTTATATATCACTTGAAAAACAATTCCTGGTAGAGAATCTAATGGTTGACCTTTACCATAAGGAGTATGATTCTAGCAGACCCACCATGTGTAATACCAGAAAGATCCACCAGTATAGAGGTGGGAAAAAGTTTATTGGCCATTGATGGTAGGAGGAAAATATCAATTTTGTATGATGGATAGATTAGAATATTATGTAAGTACAAGTCCCGAAAGAACTGTCACTAAAATGTGACCCAACTCCAGGTACTTCTGCAGGACAGGGGTGAGAAGAAATCCTCCCTGGGCAATAAGAACAATATTAATGTACATAGACTCATGGCAGTGTGGAACAGTTTATATGGGTGGCCAGAATCCTGGGAAGAATACACTGTAATATTAGAGAATATTTCTGAGAAAGTGGAGGTGGATGCAGCTATGGGACACTATGTGACTGAGAAGATTACTGTATAATGTGTTAATGCCCATCAGAAAGCACGTACCATGGAAGTATGACTTGACTAGCTGACATCAACCTACAACTGTCTACCCTAATGCTTGCATTTGTTGTTGTTGTTAGGTGCCGTCGAGTCGGTATCCGACTCATAGCGACCCTCTGTACAACAGGGGAAACACTATTGTCAGTGCTTCTCTGCTGTTCATAGGGTTTTCAATGGCAGATTGATTTTTGGGAGGGGGTTGCCAGGTCCTTCTCCCAAGCCTACAGCTTCTGGCATTCCCAGGCGGTCTCCCATCCAGGTAC
>VMDO01026592.1:0-26490 GCA_007922755.1 Pedetes capensis | reverse complement strand
TCATGCCATGGTATTTTCAGTGGCATCATATGGTTGTGAAAGCTGGACATTGAACAAAGGAGACAGAAAAAGAATTGATGCTTTTGAATTGTGGTGCTGGAGACATCTATTGAGTATACCATGGACCGCCAAAAGAACCAACAGATCTGTCCTAGAAGAAGTACAACCAGAGTGCTCCTTGGAAGCAAAAATGGCCAGATTGCGTCTTACATATTTCAGACATGTAGTCAGGAGAGATCAATTCCTGGATAAGGACATCATGTTTTGGAGAGTGGCAGGTCAACGCAAAAGAGGAAAACCCTCTACCAGATGGATTGATACAGTGTCTGCAACAATGGGCTTAAACATAAATAAGATAGTTTGCCTGGCACAGGGGCTGGGATTTGGCTCAGTTGGTAGAGCACTGCACTGCAGTCTCTGAGGTCTGAGTTCAATTCCCAGCACCACACAAATGGGAGAAGGACCTGGCAATCCACTCCCAAGGCAATCCCGAAACAGTCAGCCATTGAAAACCCTATGAGGGTCGCTATGAGTCGGATACTGACTCAATGGCACCTAACAAACAAACAAACAAAAGCCTGGCACAGAATCGGCAAGTGTTTCGATCTCCTGTACATAGGGTCGCTACGAGTCAAACTCGACTCAACAGCACCTAACAACAACAATAACAATCCATATGATCTCAGCTTAACTTGATTATACTTGTAAGGACCCTATTTTGGAATACAGTCACATCCACAAGCACTAGGAATTAGGATTTCAACTCCCTTTTTTATGGGAACACAATTCAAGCCTTAACCCTCATTCACCCACTATGGTTTTTAAACCAGTAACAACTGGCTCTTACTCATGGAGAATTAGGTTTAAAAAGGTTCCTTCTGTTAGTGCCATCTATCTGAATAGAAAAAGTTGTACTAGCACAGAAATTCTGTGTAATAAAACAAATTGGAGTTCTTAAACCATGAAGTTTATTTAAACGATTTCAGTAAAATAAAAGACAAGTAAAATAAAATACAAATGTAACAAAAAGGGGGATATCGTCTATGCCTCGGTGATCTCATAATAAAACCTGGTCGACACTCAAAACACATCTGTGATGAGGATGTAGAGAAATGAAAACACTAACATTGCTGTGGGGATGGAAGATGGTGTATCTGCTGCTGAAGATACTTTGGAGGCTCCTCAAGAAGTTAAATATAGAGTTACCAGAGGATCCAGCCATTCTATTCCTGGCTAGATATCCTAAAGGATTCAGAATAGGCACTTAAATAAAAACTTGTATGCAAATGTTCACAGCAGCATTATTCACAATAGCCAAAAGGGAGAAATAGTCCCAATGTCCAACAATGGACACATGGCTAAACAAAGTGTGGTTTATCTATACAATGGGATATAGTGGTTGTTGTTGTCGTTGTTGTTGTTGTTATGTGCTGTCCAGTGTGTGCTTGACTCATAGTAACCCTACAAACAACAGGCAAAACACTATTGTCAGTGCTTCTCTGCTATTCATAGAGTTTCCAACGGCTGATTGTCTTTGAGGAGTAGGTTGCTGGGTCCGTCTCCCAAGCCTACAGCACCTAGTGTTCCCAGGTGGTCTCCCATCCAGGTGCTAACTGGACCCAACTCTGCTTAGCTTCCGAGATCTGATGGGATCAGATACCATAGTGGTATGGCAGCAGGCATAATGGGATATTACGCACCCATGAAAAGGAATGAAGTACTAATGCTATAACATGGATTAACCATGAAAATGAGTGAAAGAAGTCAGATGCAAGTATGTATTGTATGATTTCATTTATATGAAACATCTGGAACAAAGGGGTTCACAGAGACCAAAGTGCATTAGTGGATGCCAAAGCCTGGGGGAAAGAATGGGAGGGGGTGCCTGTTAAAAGGTGCAAGATTTCCATTTGGGGTGATGAGAATGATCTAGAATTGGACATTAGTATTACTTTCACAACACTGTGAATGTACTGGAAGTCACTGAATTGTAAACTACAGAATGGTTAAAATGGTGAGTATTATGTTATCTGAATTTTATCTCAACAAAAAAGTAAACATCTGTCACCCAAAGAGTATGCTATTAATTTAGTATCCAATCATTTACTGAATGATTATGAATGTTCAACCCTGAGCTAAGTCCTGGGGAAACAAGGATGAACAAGTAGACTCCAGTCCTCCAGGCCCTCCAAGTCCCATGGGGTGGGCAGTAGAGAATGAGGCCAAGGGCAGCACGTGGCTGTGGGTCCTCTTTCCAGGAGGGGATAGGAGGTGCCAGGAGCTCTGGCCAGGCTTGGCTAGCCAGAAGGAAAAAAAGCACAAGTCAGGGAGAAAGGGCAAGACCCAAGGCAGGAGGGCCATAGAGATGGCTGAGGACACAGCTTCTTGAGATGGTGGTAGGAAGTTCAGAATGCTAGAGCAGTGGTAAGAATGATGAAGGAAGAGGCCAGAAAGCATGCTGAGGCCAGATGGCATGAATGAAAGGGCCAGGTAGTAAGGAATCACAGGCTCCATTAGGAAGATGGGACTGGGAAAGGGTGGGACCATCTGCAGGTAGAACGCCACAATGATAGGCAACCTTCTGACTGAAGGAAGAAGGACAGAGAGATACATCTGATTTGAGATATTCAGGAGACAGGACACAGTGGCTGATTAGAGCAGTGGAATTGGGCAGGCCAGGTGGCACCTATAATTCTGGGCTGGCTCAAGAGATGGTGGCATCATTTAATGAGATACAGACTGCTGGGGAAGGAGCAGATTCTGTGCAGACCACAGATTGGTTTAGAGTATAGTGAACATGGAATGATGGGTGAGAAAACTCAACTGGAGCCATCTCCGGGCGGTGTCATACACAAGTGTGGAGCTCACAAGAGAGGTCTGAACTGTGCCTATCAATGTGGAAGTCACTGGCGTAGGGAGAGGTGCTGATCGAAGACAGGCATGCTGTATGGTGCTCCAGGATCGTGTGCGATGTGAGGTGAGAGAGTGTAGGCCAGAAGCCTGGAGACCAATATCTAAGAAACAGAAAGGACAGGGAGAGGGAAAATGAGAATATGGCTGAATGATTAAGGTCCCTGAGCAGGCAGGGAGAGAAAGCAACACCCAGGGAGAAGGCCACCTCTTCCACTGCCACAGGAGGAGGAGAGGGAGGAAGCTCCTGTCTGGGAGTTTGCTCTGTGTGAAGAAGCAAAGTCAGCTGCTGAGAATGAAGGAATGGGCAGGGCCATACCCTTGAAGAGTGATGAAGGGACTGAAATGGCTCTTGTGAAGAAAGGGGATGGAGCTGGCTTAGAGGACTACCCCATAGCACTGAGGACCCAGATGAGACCAGAGCACATAAATCTGGAGGGGCTCCCATCTGCACACTGTGAGCCTTTTGTTCTGGAATATTCAGCAGCTCAGGATCCAGACATGAGAAAGGCAGAAACAAGAAGGGCAGTGGGCCAGGCAGGAAGGACTTCACCTGGCACTTATTTGGTGCCAAGCTATAAGCTAGGCAGAGCAATTGGCCCCAGGGAGTCAGCAGCCAGTGGGAAAGTTGCTCCATGAGGTAGTGAGCTGAGGCCTCATGGTTATCAAGCACATCAGCAGAGAGGAAACTTGTGCTAAGAGTTGGTCTTAACCAGGAGTACATATGTAAGACAACTGGTGCCTGGACACTGATTATTAAAAATACAAACAAGACAAATGATCATCAATAGTGGTGGTATGGAATCAAAAGAGTGTAAGCGCCAACTCTGTCCCAGGATGCAGAGAGCAGGCACCTAGAGGTCTCAAGACAGAATAAGGGAAGGGGTAGGAAAGGGACCTCATCTAAACCCCCCAGGAGCAGGAGGGGCTGGTTCATGCAGTTCTGGAAAACAAGAACTTTTTGGCCAGACCTCTCTGAAGAAGGACAAAACAGGCCAGGCATGGTGGCTCATGTCTGCAATCCCAGTAACTCGGGAGGCGGAGGCAGGAGGATCACAGGTTCAAGGCCAGAGGCAGCCAGAGTAACTTAGCAAGACCCATTGTCAATATAAAAAATATATATAAAAAGGGGCTGGAGGTGAAGTTCAGTAGTAATGCACTTGCAAAGTATGTGCGAGGCCCTGGGTTCAACCCCAAGGTGCTGGAAAAAAAAAAAGAGGGTCAAAATAGGGTTCTCAAGAGGAGCCAGTGATACTGGGACAATTATCCACCTGCACACAAGTCTCCAAGAAGCTGACTAGCAGTGGCAGTGGGGTCATCAACAACCCTTGTGGGGAACAGAAATCCCCATATCCCTGGTAAGTGGCCATATGGATAGACTCAAGTTCCCCTGATTTCAGAACAACTGTTCAACAGGTGTTGAAGGCCTCCCAGACCACTGCAACAAGCTCTCTGTCCATCAGCATGCCAGATCTCTACAGCAGGCATGGGTTGCCAGAGAGGGCCACGAAGGTGCACAGTGGCAGGACAGAATCCCATGCTATAAGGCTCCAAAGTCTGCACATCACCCCTTCCCCCTCCAGCTCTTCCCCTGCAAACTCCTCTTCCTCATGGCTTTTAGGACACCTCTCGCTCTCCCTCCCTCCTGATAGTCCCCTCCGTCCACTTGGGACATCCTTTCCTTCAATGAATCCTTCTATAGCCCACACAGACAGCATTTCTATGCTTGCTGTCTATTCCCCAAGGCTGTAACCACCACATGACATCTGCTGAGCATCAATCTCAACCTAACCTTTTCCTGAGATTCAGAGCCTTAGGTTTTCCCTAGGGGACTCTCAAATGCAATGGGTTAAAGCTAAATGCCTGCCCTCCATATCACAGGTTCTGAAAAAGAAATCTGACTTAAACCCTTTCGAAGCTGTCACTCTGCCTCCATAATGGAGTCAGAAGTTTTGTTTTGTTTTGTTTTGTTTTTAACATAACATGCAGTGCCACTTGCCACTAAGTCCTCTACATAGGGATGGTCCAAGGAGAGATATCTTGACCTCCAGCCAGCAGTTCATTTCATAGTCCTGAAACAGCCATCCACGTGCCTGGCCCAGTTCTGGGGATCCAAGTGTATACAAAATGCTCATGGTCACTGCTGTGGAGGAGCCGAGGGCCAAGTAGCTAGACAGTCACTGAATAAAGAATCAGAAGGATATTGAAGTCACAAAGCATAAAGTGCAGAGCAGCACAGCACAAGGAGAGCTATGCTCATCTGGAAAGTCCTCTCTAAGGAAGTGACATTTTAAATTGAAGGTTGGGGGAGTGGTTAGCTAGGTGAGCATGGGCAGAAGTTCGGAGATGATCCTGGGATATGCTTAAGGAGCTGAAAGGTGTTTCACCCAACAGCTAGCACATGGACCTGAGAGATGTGGTGAGACAGGAAGGAAAGGGCTTATGGGTGGAGGGATTTCAAGGCCCTGGTCAGGAAATCTGAAGTCACTGCTTTGCTGCTCTGAGGGATGTGCATAGAGCTCTGTGCTCAGATCATTCTGGACATGGTGACTCCAGTCACTAATGATGTAGAGTAGACCTGAATATTGCTGGGAGAATAGATTTTAGGTGTTCAGCCTACTCCCAAAAAACAATCAGCCATTGAAAACCCTATGAATAACAGAGAAGCACTGACAAAAGTGTTTCGCCTGTTGTAGATAGGGTCGCTATGAGTTGGACACAGACTTGAGGGCACCTAACAACAACAACCACCTCAAAAAAAGTATGTGAGGTTACATATAGGTTTATTAGCTAGATTTAGCCATTCTACAATGTGTGCATATTTCAGAACATCACAATATATACAACTTTTAATTGTCAATTAAAAATAATCAAAAAAAATTTTTTTTTTTTTTACAAAGAAGAGCACTCTGATCATAATGCGGAGACTACATTGCAGGGTGTTAGATAAAAGTCCAATTCCAAGGCCTCCATGGTAGGCCAGACAAGAAATGATGGGTCTTCTGAAAATTAGAAGAGGAGGGAATACTTCCTAATTCATTTCCCAAGGCCAGTAGTGCCCTGATGTCAAAACTAGCCAAAGACAGTACATGAAAACGATATACCCATATCCCTTATGAACATCAATGTAAACATCCTCAGTGAAACACTGACAAACCAAGTCAAGCAGCATATTAAGTAGACTACACACCAGGACCAGGTGGGGCTTGCCCTAGGAAGGTAAGTGGGCTATATTAGCTTCCCAGAGCTGTTGTAACAAAGCACCACAAACTGGCAGGCTTCAAGCAATGCAACACAAATTAATTCCCTCCCAGTTCGGAAGACTGGGAGCCTACAATCAAGACGTTGGCAGGGATGTCTCCTTCTGGAGGCTGTAGGGAAGAGTCTGTTCCAGGCTTCTCTCTTACCTTCTGGATTGATGGCAATCCTTGGCACTCCTCAGGCTCCAGCTGCCGCACTCAAATCTTTGCTTCTATCACCACATAGCCACCTTCCCTCTTTGTATGCCTGTGTCTCTGTATGGTCTTCATATAGGAGTACCAGTCATTGGATTTAGGGCCTACTCTACTCCAGCAATCTGTAGCCGTGACACTGTGGCCTTCGATCCTGTCAGATCTCAGAAGCTAAGCAGGGTCGGTCCTGGTTAGTACTTGGATAGGAGACTGCCTGGGAACACCAGATCCTGTAGGCTTGGGAGATGGACCCAGAAACCCACTCCCAAAAAACAATCAGCCATTGAAAACCCCATGAATAGCAGAGAAGCACTAACACGTGTTTTGCCTGTTGTACATAGGGTCACTATGAGTCAGATACCAACTCAATGGCACCTAACAAAAACTACTCCAGTATGACCCCATCTTAACTAATTATATCTATGAAGACCTCATTTTCAAATAAGTTCATATTCTGAGGTTCCAGGTGGACATGAATTTTGGGGAGATACTGCTAAATCCACTGGAGTGATTCAACATACAAAAATCAAACAATGTAATAGAGCAGATTAACAGAACCAAAGCAGAATAACACGTTAATACCTCATCTGATGCAGAAAAGGCCTTTGACAAAAATCTAACACCATTTCATGATAAAAATACCCAATAAACTAGGAATAGAAGAGAACTTCCTTTACCCTGATAAAGGGCATGTACGAAAATCCCATACCTAATCTCATATCCAATGGTAAAAAAACACCAAGTTTTCCTTCTAAGATGAGAAAGCAGACAAGGATGTCTGCTTGTACTGCTGTGACTCAACATTGTGCTAAAGGTGGCTGACAGGGAGCTGGGCAAGAAGCTCTGAAAGGCATCCATATCAGAAAAGAAGAAGTCAAACTCTACTTGCACGTGACATAATTACATACATAGTAGGTCTGATGGGCACTTAGACAAATGAACACTCCCATGGGCTTCCTAGACACTTACACTACTAGAGGTAAAATCATTGTAGACATGCCATTTGGTGTCCTGCTTCTAACTCTTCTGCATGGGAGAAAACACAATAAACCGTCCCTGAACTAGTAGATATTTAGAAGATTGCATTTATGAATATAGCTCTTCTTGCATTTTGAAATTCCTTGGTGTAGCACTACAGGGTAACAGGAAGGATTCAGAGATGTAGAAAGATTGACATAGCTAATGAGCTACTAGACATGAGGAGCACAGGGGACTTAGTGATGAAAGAGGCCTCCTGATGGGAGGCTGAAAAGCAGCCCCATCAAAGACATCCACATTAAATTCCTGGCAACTGTAAATGCAGCCTTATTTAAAATAATACAGGTCTTTGCACATATGATTCAGTGAAGAATTATAAACTGAAAGGATAATCCTGGATTACCTCAAGTGGGCCCCAAATGCCATTATAAGAATCCTTAGAGGAAAGAGGAGGAAGGACACCGAAACACACTCAGAAGGAGGTGGAGGCCACATGTAGGAGGTGGCAGAGCCTGGAACACTGCCACTATAAGCCCAGGAATGCTGAGGTGGCCACAAGAAGCTGGAAGAGGCAAGACACAGACTCCCTTGGAACCCTCAGAGGGGGCACAGCCCTGCCAGACTGTGCACTTCTGGCCTCCAGAACTATGAGAGAATACATCTGAGTTGTAAGCCACCAAGTTTGTGGGGGGTTCTATGGCAGGCTCGGGAAACCGACACCTCCTCATTGGCCTCCTTTGCCTATTCCCCCACCCCAGTCATCCCTGTCTCTGTATGCACTATCATCGCCCACCCTCCAAGTCAGACATATGGCAGGGCGGACGAGGGGATCAACATCAGGTATTGAGGGTGCCCCTGGCACTGTGTGGAGTTCTGAACATGCACTGCTCTCATTTAATGTTAATTTCCATGCAACCTTGCATATGAGACACTAGTATTGCCTCCCATTTTGCAGAGGAGGAACCTGAGGCTTAGAAAGAGGTTAAACATCTTGCCCATGGTTCTACAGAGCAGCGAGTGGCAGACTCTGAAGGAAAAAGCCAAGGGGTCTCACCACCCTGCCAGACTCTCTCTTAGGCTGGTCTGAATTCACTGATGTTTTGAGACGTGGCAGACATCCAGGTGGAGATGCTAGCCATACAACTGGATGGAAAATCAATCTCAGCCTCTGGATGGCTCATGGCAGGAGAGAAACTGCGGTGTCAAATTCAACGTTTTTATCATGTCTCATCATTAGCTGAGGTACTTTATCATGCTTCATGCAAGTTATGGAAATTTTGTATATTTGTCCAGTTGCATACAGTGGAGTCCATTCTAAGAGCTTCATATCAGATATGAGTTACTCAAATAACCACTATTATTTCTTAAATTAGAGGGACCTTCAAGGGCCTCATGATCATTTCATTAAGATACTTCATTATTTAGATGATTCTCTGTCTGGGTTTTCCTTCATTGTTTCATCAGACAGAACTGTGGAGAAGCAATGAAATAAACTAGACCCCAACCTGTGTGAGATGCCATCCATAGCCACAGAGCATGAAGCAGGGAAGGAAGACCACAGACTGCTCCACATGCATGACAACTGATACAAAGTATATAAGGAATCTGGGTGTGGTGACACTCACCTATATTTCCAGTGACTCAGGAGGCAGAGGCAGGAGGATCACAGGCTTGAGAACAGAGGCATCCTGAGTAAATTAGTGAGACCCTGTCTCAAAATAAAAAGAACAAAATGGGCTGAGGGTGCAGCTCAGTGGTACAGTGCTTGCAAAGCATGTGTGAGGCCTTGAGTTCAAGCCCTTAATACTGCAAAAAAAAAAAAAAACCACATAAAGAAATAGCCAATATTTCTGCAGGCTGGGATATAGCTCAGAGGGTAGAGCGCTGTGCTGCAGTCTCTGAGGCCCTGAGCTCAATTCCCAGCACCGCAAAAATGGGAGAAGGGCCTGGCAATCCACTCCCAAGGCAATCCCGAAGCACTCAGCCACTGAAAACCCTGTGAGGGCCGCCATGAGTCGGATACCGACTCGACGGCACCTAACAATAACAACAAATATTTCTGCAATGCTATCAAGAGTATACCTTGTTGGTATCAGCAACACTGTTTTGTCGGGCATCAAAGATGATAAGTTTGTGTGACTGAGCATTAGCATCCATTATTGTCTGCAAGTATTTTTCATCTTCTTTGCAGCGTTTGTCATTGGGACCCACCAGTGGCTGGCTGCAACGGGTAATCGTTGCCTGACTTTCTGGATGAATCCATGATAACACCTAGTGTTTTTAAGCAAGAAATATTAATTGTTATTAAATATTATTCCTCAAACAACACATGCTCTAATTACTTTGCAGGGAAAGCACAGTCTCTGCTGAAGATTTTCCTCAAGCTAAGAATAGGCAGGACAATCACAGAACTATAGTGGCCAAGGGACTCAATGCTTTGGTCAGGTTGAAACAAGTTTGACTAGATAAGCTCTAATAATCCCCCTCCACTTCTCAGATTCTATGGTTCTAAGCAAAACAAAACTGAAGTCCAACTATTATTAAAATCCAGCCCCATTCCTATTTGACTACTTTTATCTTGCCTCCTAATTTAAAAAATGTCCTTGCATCTCCACAATAGCCTAAGTGGCAGGACGAGGACAAAGTGAATATATAGTTTCTTATAAAACTGACAACTCTGGCACCAAACCTCTCCTTCTCCTCTAGTGGCCAAGGGACTCAAAATTATACAAGATACAAACTGGGCAAAACCAACCACTTCCTGCTGGCCACAACTGTTTGTGGAATGGCATCCCTTCCATGCCCTTACAGCATTCCACTCAGCATGAAGAAAGGATGTATTTTCTCTAGGGTGATTTCGTGAAACCAGGAATATATAACTGGATATACAACCAGGAATATATAACAGGAATATATAAACTGTTAATGCAATAGCATGCTCTTTCTTGCTACTCCTTTCTTATATTCTACTACAATTTGAGAGCAGAACTTAAGTTATCCTTATACTTAGAAACAAGAAATCATACAAAGGGGAGACATAGCAAAAACAATGTTTACAGACTTAAGTATTTTTTAAGCATTAAAGGTGTGTTCAGGTTTATAATCTGACTTTTCTACTTTCCATCTTGTTCACTAGATGGTTTTCTATCTTGAATCTTTCCATATCAGCTCTAACACTGTTTGTAGTGTTTGAACCTAAATGACATCATTTATTACTTACAGGGACTCTGGCTTTTGCTCGAAAGGCTGCCACTTTCGAAAGGTCATCATCTTTTACACTAGTTGGCACAACAATGACAGCGGGATAAGTGTCACAGAACTCATAATTACTGTTTATTTTGGATATTTTCCAACTCTCATTTGGTAAGCCCTGCAGAGTGTTAAAGAAAAAGATAAAAACATTCATTTGTACTTTGAAAATGTGCTACTTATAAATCACTCCTATTTCTCGTTTTGAACAAAAATTCATTTATAACTTGTTCATTGTTACTTAGGTAGCAAAGCTGCAAATCTAACTTAAATCAGGGGTTTGGGTCCTTTATCAGGTCATCTATTAACCATTTGGAAGAAAGGGTTTTTAAACCTCTGTCCTTGAGCCTTACTGATCCTCTGGAAAAGGATGAACAACCAGTGACAGAGTCAAAAGTCTCACATGGGAGACGAGGGCACCCAGAAGCTGGAGAACCTACAAGCCAGAAAAGCTCTGTCTATACACACCTTGCTGGAAAGTTTCTTCTTCTCTACTACATTTCTAACCTTTTAGAAGAGAAAAAGATATTTAAGCAATTATTTTCAGTTTGATAAACAATATACTCTACCTGTCTCTTGTATTCAGATACTGGATCATAAACTTTCCAGCCATTAATTGGAAACTTTTCTTTATAGCTGAATGCAAATAGTGCCTGGATACAAAAACCACAAAATACATAGATCAGTATTTACCATCATAAAACAAATCTTAATGATTTTTACATTCTGATAAGAGCTGAACATATTAAGATTTCTCTTTTAATCTGAAAAATGTGAAGTAACAAACTAGCATCTTTTCTTAATCATCACAGAGAACTGACAAAATTCAAATATTCTAACATATTACCAACATAAAAAAAGAGATAAAGGAAACCTCTAGAGAAAGAAATAATCAAACATGAATTTACTAGACCCTCACAAATGCATACAGAAAAAGTTCACTTTGGTGTACTTACCTGCCCATTGGAAAGAGGAAATGCATGTTTGTTGAGGCTTTCAAATATTCCAAGTTTTCGCTGCTCCTCTTGTTTATATGCAAGTCGCAAGTTCCTCATATCCTAATAAACAATTAGCAAAACTCAGTTTTTCAACATGGATTGAGTACCTATGAATCAGATACTGTACCACAAATACATAAAATATTTTTATTCATTTCCCATTTTATACTCTATCATTCAGCAACTAACAGAAGGCAATTTAATAAAAGTATCTCTAATGACATTTAAAAAATTAAGGAAGGAAACTGGAAGAGGATATGTGCAGGAGAAAATCATCGTAATAAAGAATAAAGTTGGTGTGCAAAAGCTGTGCCTTCAAGTCTTGTGTACTCACTAGATAAAGGTATGCCAGGAAATTCTGTGTACTTCAAGCTGCTCAAACAGTAAACTCTATCCATCCATAAAACAAAAATGTTGCAGAGGCTCCCCCTACAAGAGCAGTATAATTTCCTGACATGCCCTCTCTCTAAGCTAGATTGGCAACACAAACACATTGGTACCTGACTGAGCTTACTGGCTATTCAGAATTGCTTAGAGAGAAAAGCCTTCCAAGCCATGGAAGAGCATGTGCAAAGATCCTGACGGAGCGTTGGGAGTGCACCTCACTAGTAGGACATGTGCATAGCAGGTGTGAAGCACTGGCTTCCATCCCTGGCACAAAATACACACACACACACACATACACACACACACACACCCGATCATGTGCACATGTGAGGGGATGAGCATGAGGCAAGTATGGGCATCTAAGTGAAAGCCAACAGGACTAAGAGGCAAGAATGAGCAGAGGGCAGCTCAAGAGGCAGCTGCAGAAGAAAGGGAGTCAGGCTCAGATAAGGGGGGCTTGACAGGAATGTTCCCTATAGCCTGAGAGTGGGAAGCTACTCAGGAGTTGTTAGAAGGGGCTGAGGACATAGTTCAGTGGCAATAAATTTGCCTACCATGTGCAAAAGACTGAGTTCCACCTCCAGGAAAAAAGTTATGAGAAGATAAAAGACAGGTTTCAAAACTGCAGAACTGACCAAGTCACTCCTTTAAGTTCTGCAGACACTTGTCATTGTTCCACATGTGGAATACTGCCTGGGAAGGACAACTGCAATGCAGCAAAGAGGACAACTGCCATGTAGTACCAGAGGTAAAGGGAGTCTAGTAACCCAGCAGATTCAGGATCTGTTACAATAAGGGGCTATTGGGTTTTTGTATTATTTTTAAATTTACTTATTTTTAATTAGCATCCAACATAATGGATTTCACAATGGCATTTTCATACAATTATATTTTGTACTTTGCTCTTATTCATCCCCTTTTTATGCTCTCATTTCTCCCTACCTCTCCTCTTTCTCTTCCCCCTCTACTCCCTTTTTACTTTCAAGTCACACACATATGTTTTGTTTTGTTTTCCAGTCTAGCTTCTGAATATGTGGTATTTGTCTTTCTGAGTCTTGCTCATGTTGCTTAATATGATGACATCCACTTCCATCTATATTCTTGCAAATGACTCTTCATTCTTCTTTAGAGCTGAATAAAATTCCATTGTATGTACATGTATGTACATGTATGTGTGTATATAATCACATTTTTTTTCTATTCACCTGTTGATAGACATCTAGGTTGATTTCACATCTTGGCTATTGTGAACTGTGCTGCAATGAACATGGAAGTGCAGGTGTCTCTATAGTAAGTTGACTAAGATTCCTTTGGATATATACCCAAGAGTGGTAGAGCTGGATCATATGATAGTTCTCTTTTTAGTTTTCTGACAAACCTCCATACTAACTTCCACAATGGCTGTTCTCATTTGCATCCCCATCAGCAGTGTATAAGGATTCCTTTTTCTCAAGATCCTTGTCAGCATTTGGTGTTATTTGTTTTCTTGATGCCTGCCATTCCAATTGGCATAACATGAAGTATTAATGACTTGGATTTCCCTGATGATGACATATTTTTTATATATTTATTTATAGTTTTATTCATATATCTATGGGCCATTTAAACTACTACTTTTGAGAACTGCCCATTTGCCTACTTGTTATTTGGATTACTTGGGGTTTTCTTTTCAGTGTTTAACTTTTTGAGTTCTTTATATATTCTGGATATTAATCCTTTTCCAGATGTATAGTTGGCAAAGATTTTCTCTTATCCTGTGGGCTCTCTATTCTATTGATTGTTTCCTTTGCTATGTAGAAGTTTTTAATTATATGTAATCCCATTTGTCAATTTTTGCTACTCCTGAGGTATTAGAATCCTTTTTAGAAAGTTCTTACCTATGCCTGTATCTTAAAGTGTTTTCCCTATGTTTTCATCCAGTATTTTCAATGTTTCAGATTTTTCATTAAGGTCTCTGATCCATTTTGAATTGATTTTTGTATAGGGTGAGAGAGAAGAATCTACTTTCATTCTCTTACATGTGGCAATCCAGTTTTCCCGGAAATACTTTTGAAGAAACTGTCTTTTCTCCAATGTATGTTATTGATGCCTTTGTCAAAAATCAAGTGGCTCTAGCTGCATGGATTTTTTTCTAGGTCCTCTATTCTATTCCCTTGGTCTACATGTCTATTTTTGTGCCAGTACCATGCTGTTTTTGTTACTATGGCTCTGTAGTATAATTTGATGTCAGGGATTATAATGTCACCTGCATTGCTCTTTCTACTCAGGATTCCTTTGGTTATTGAAGGTCTTTGTTCTTTTACAAAAGTTTTAGGAATCGTTTTTATAAGAGTTTTAGTAATGTGTTTTCTATTTCTGTGAAGAATGTCCTGCCAGGTGTGGTGGTGCAGGCGTGTAATCCCAGCGGCTCAGGAGGTGGAGGCGGGAGGATGGCAAGTTCAAGACCAGAGGCAGCCTGCATAACTTAACGAGACTCTGTCTCAAAAAGTAAATAAAAAAGAAGAAGAAAAAAAAAAAGGGCTGGGGATGCAGCTCAGTGGTCCAGCACTTGCAAAACATGCAGGTGCGAGGCCCTGAGTTCAACCCCCAATACCGCAGAAAACAAAAAACAACAACAAAAAAACATGTCCTTAGAATTCTGATGGGGATTGCACTGAATCTGTGTATTGCTTTTGGAAGTATGGCCATTTTTATATTAATTCTGCCAATCCAAAAGCAAAGGAAGTCCTTCCATCTTCTAAGTATCTTCTTCAATTTCTTTCTTCAGCATTTTGAAATTTTCATTGCAGAGGTCTTTCACCTCATAGGTTAGGTTTATTCCTAAGTATTTTTCTTTCTTAAGTTCTTTCTTTTTGAGGCTACTATAAATGGGATTATTTTTGTCGGGAGCCATAGGCCCGACATGAGTTAAAAGGCAATGCCTGCATAAATGGCTAGTGACAGATTTAACCATAGCAGGAAGCTCTGCTACCTGTGGAATGAGGAAACAGCACATCAGAGGCTCTGTTGAACTTTGTTCCTTGATTGTCTCTTTAGTTACTATACTAACATGAGTATAGATCTGAACTTTGTTCCTTGATTGTCTCTTTAGGATTAATCTGTTACTGGAATGCTAACTAAGCTGATTGTAAACCTTGACTGTTACAAAGTCCATTGCACTGCAGTTACCTTTGTGATCTATTTTTAGTATCTCCTTGAGTTACTATATAAGCATGAGTATAGAGAATAAAGTTGAGCTCAAGACCATCAGTATTGGCCTCTTCATCTCCTTCATCCTCGGCTCCCCTTCTCCCGGCTGGGCCCCGGCATATTTTCTTGATTTCTTTCTCATCCTATTCATTACTGGTGTATAGAAATGCTATTGATAGGCCAAGTGTAGTGGCACATGCCTGTAATCCTAGTGACTCCAGTGGAAAAGGCAGGAGGAATGCAAGTTCGAGGCCACAGGCAGCCTGCATAACTTAGTGAGACCTTGTCTCAAGATAAAAAATAAAAAAGGAGTTGGAGTGCAGCTTAGAAATAGAGCATTCGCAAAGTATGCAGAAGGTCCTGGGTTCAGTACCCCAGTAATGCAAAACAGAAAAAATGCTATTGATTTTTTAATGTTCATTTTGTATTCTGCTGCTGGGGTTTAACTCAGTTGGAAGAGTGCCACACTGCACTCTGAGGACCCAGGTTTGATCCCTAGCACTGCAAAAGTGGGAGAAGGATGTGGCAATCCCCTCTTGAAGCAGTCCCAAAACAATCAGCCATTGAAAACCCTATGAGGGTGGCTATGAGTTGGACTGACTTGATGTCACCTAACAACAACAACACAACACTTTGCTGAAAGTATCTGCCAAATCTAAAAGTTTTCTGGTGTAGTCTTTGGATCTTTTAGGTATAGAGTCACATCATCTGTTGTTGCTGGGTGCCCTCAAGTCAGGTCTGACTCATAGCGACCCTATGTGCAACAGAACAAAACACCACTTAACACTGAGCCATGCACATGATCTTTTTATGGTGGAGCCCAATGTTGCAGCCACTATGTTTCTTCTCATTTTGAGTTGTGTCACATCAGCAAAAGGAAATTGCAGGGGCTTTACTCCACTCCTGTCATTAAGGTTGACTCTACTTTGAGAGTGCAACTAGTTCCGGGTGTTTCTTGAATACCTTCCAGCCTGAGTGGCTCATTTTCCATTTTTGACAGGGTTTCTCTGCTATTCATAGGGTTTTCAACGTCTAATTATTTTGGGAGTGGGCAACTAGGTCCTTCTCCCTAGTGTCTTAGTCTGGAAGCTCAGCTGAAACCTCTCCACCAGTAGCATAGTTTTCAGCATCACAGCAACATCCAAGCCCTCACAGTATGATAGGCTGACAGACGTGGGGATATTATCTGTAAACAGGGATAATTTGACCTCTTCCTTCCCTATTTGTATTCCTTTTCTTTCTTTCTCTTGACTTACTGTTGTGGCTAAGATTTCAATCACAATACTGAATAAGAGTAGAGAGTGGATACCTTTGTCTTATTTCAGATTTTAGAGGGAATGCTTTTAGGTTTTCCCCATTTAGTATAATATTAGCTATAGGTTTGTTGCATATAGCCTTGATTATGTTGAGGTATGTTCCCTTCTATTCCTGTTTTTTCAGGTCTTTTATAATGAAGGGATGCTGAACTTTGTCAAAGGCCTTTTCTGCATCTACTTAGATGAAATGACCATGTGATTTCTGTCCCTGAGTCTATTTATATACTGAATTACATTTACTGATTTGCATGTGTTTAACCATCTTTGCATCCTTGGAATGAAACCAACTCGATCATGATATATGATCATTTTTATGTGTTGCTGGATTCTATTTGCAAGTATTTTAAGAATTTTTGTAACCATGTTCATCAGGGAAACTGGTCTCTTGTTTTCTTTTTTCTTGTGTCCTTATCTGGTTTGGGTACCAGGGTCATACTGGCTTCTCACAGAATGAATTTGGAAGTATTCCTCCCCTTTATATTCCATGCAATAGTTTGAGGAGCATAGGTGTTAATTCTTCTTTAAAAGACTGGTAGAATTTGATTATGGATCCATCAAGTCCTAGGCTTTTCTTTGTTCGGACACTCTATTAGCGCTTCAGTTTCATTGCTTGTTATAGGTCTGTTTAAGTTATTTATATCATCTTGATTTAGTTTTAGTAGCTCATATGTACCAAGGAATTTATCTAATTCTCCTGAATTTTCCATTTTTTTGGGAAAATAGTTTTTCAAAGTAGTCCTTAATGGTCCTTTGGATTTCATTAGTAATGAGCCCTTTTTCATCTATAATTTTATTAATTTGGGTCATCTTTCTCTCTTTCAGTTAGTGTAGCTAGGTATTTGTTGATCTTGTTCATCTTTTCTTTTTTGTGTGTGGCACTAAGGGGCTGAAACCAGGGCCTTAGGCTACCACTGAGCTGTACTCCTAGCCCCTTTTTTATTTTTTATCTTGAAACAGGGTCTTTGCTAGGCTATCCAAGCTGCCTCCGACCTCAAACTTTCAATTCCCCTGCCCTTGCCTCCCAAGTTGCTGGGATTACTGTTGTGTGCCACTGTGTCCTGCCTGATCTTGTTTATTTTTTCAAAGTGCCAACTCTTTGTTTCATTGATTCTTTGTATGGTGCTTTCAGTCTCCATCTCATTAATTTCCTCACTTGTCTTTATAATTTCTTTCTGTCTAATAGTTTCGGGTTTGACCTTGTTTATTTAATGCCTTAAGGTATATCATTAAGTAATTCGTTTGAGCTCTCTGATTTTTCTATGTAAGCACTCACAGCTATAAATTTCCCTCTTAAAACTGCCTTTGCTGTATTTCAGAGGTTCTGGTAGGTCGTATTTTCTCATTTTCATTTGATGCTAAGAATTTTTTAATTTCCTCCCTGATTTCTTTGATAACTCACTGATCATTCAAGAGTATGGAGTTTGTTGGTCTACTAAGTTGGACTTACTTGCTTCTTTCCTAGCTCTCATCTGTTCATGTGTTCTTTCATGAGATTTATTCTTCCCTAAGCTCTTGTGTTTTTATCTTTCTTCTTCCTCTGTGTGTAAGATCCCTTTAAGTATCTTCTGCAATGCTGGCTTAGTTGCCATGAATTATTGATGTTTATGCCTATCTTGGAAGGTCTTTACTCCTCCACCAATTTCAAAAGATACCTTTGTTGTATATAGTGTTCTTGGTTGACAATTATTTACTTTTAGGGCTTGAAACATGGCATCCCATGCTTTCCTGGCTTTAGGGTTACTACTTGAGAGCTCTGATGTTATTTTGATGGATTTGCCTTTGTGAGTTGGCATTTTTCTGTTGCAGCTTTTAAAATGTTTGATTTGTAGTCTTAACATTTTAACTATAACGTGGCATAAAGAGGTTCTTTTCTGGTCATGTTTGGAGTTCTAATTGCTTCTTGTATTTGAGTATCAATTTCTTCCCCTAGTTTGGGAAGTTTTCTGCTATTTCATTGAGTAGCTTTTTATGCCTTTAGGGTTTTTTTGTTTTTTTGTTTTTTTCTTTGGTTTTCTTGTCGATGCCTTTAATTTTAATCTCAGATCCTTCTACCCCATGGCTTCTTAGGTTTGGTTTCTTCATCATATCCCAGAGTTCTTGAAAGTCATGATCATGCTTATTTTTTTCCTTTCTATTGGGCATTTTAATGTAATATTTCATTGACCTTGTCTTCTATCCCTGATATTCTCCCTTCCGTTTGATCCAGTCTGCTGGCATTATTTTCTACTGTGTTTCTCATTGATGTATTGAATTTTTCATTTCTGACATTTCCATTTGGGTTTTTTCATAATCTCAGTTTTCTTGAGGAATTTCTCATCTAGTACCTGAACTGATTTCTCAGCTCATTGATTTGCTTACTAGTATCTTCTTTGAGATCACTGGTTATTTTTATAATTAGATTGTTGAATTCTTTGGCATAGCAACCACTTTAGTAACTTTGGCTTCACTTATTGAGGAGTTAAATTGACTTATTCCAACTACTACACTACTAATGAATGTAGAAAAGAAAATAACTAAAATAATGTAGTGCAAGTTATGAAATGAAAGATTAGTTAAGGTGAAAGTAAAAATACTAAATGGATGAGATGGAAGGGGCAAAGAAAAGGGGAATGAAACACTCCCCAACACTGTGCCATGCACATGATCTTTTCTGTTTAAGCCCACTGTTGCAGACACCGTGTCAATTCATCTAGTTGAAGGTTTTCCTTTTTTCCCTTGCCCCAGTACTCTCCCAAACATGATATTCTTCTCCAGGGATTGGTCTCTTCTGACATCATGTCCAAAATACATAAGATGCAGTCTAGCCATCCTTGCATCCACGTAGCACTCTGGTTACACTTTTTTCTAGGATGTATAGGTTCTTTTGGCAGTCCATGGTATATTCAATATTCATCTGCAGCACCATAATTTAAAAGCATCAGTTCCTCTCCCATCTCCCTTATTCGCTGTATAGCTTTCACAACCATGATGTGACTGAAAATACATAGCATGACTCAGCTGCACTTTTGTCTTCAATGTGACATCTTTACTTTTCAGCACTTTAAAGAGGCCTTTTACAACAGCTTTTCCCAATGCAATGCATCTTTTAATTTCTTGACTGCTGCTTCCACAGGTGGTGACTGTAGAACCAAGTAAAGCAAAATCTTGGACAACCTCAATCTTTGCTCCATTTATCATGAAGTTGCTTACTGACCCAACTGTAAGGATTTTGGTTTTGTTGATGTTTAAAAAAAAGAATAAAAGGGCCAGGTATTAGAACAGCTTCTTTCTGGGCCTGCTAATGTCATAGTCTACTAGATAGTGTTGTTGTTGTTGTTGTTAGGTGCTGTCGAGTTGGTATCCAACTCATAGCGACCCTCATGGGGTTTTCAATGGCAGACTGTGTCGGGATTGCCTTGGGAGTGGATTGCCAGGTCCTTCTCCCATTTTTTCGGTGCTTGGAATTGAACTTGGGACCCCAGAGACTGCAGCGCAGCACTCTACCAACTGAGCTAAATCCCATCCCACTAGATAGTGGAGGGCTAGAATTTAGCTCAGTTGGTAGAGCACTGTTCTGCAGTCTCTGAGGTCCTGAATTTAATTCCTAGCACCGCAAAAATGAAAGGGCATGGCAATCCACTTCAGAGGCAATGCCAAAACAATCAGCCACTGGAAACCCTATGAGGGTCACCTGAGTCGGACATGACTCCATGGCACCTAACAACATCCAGATAGTGGGGATGGTCTGTTATATTGGGAGATTTTTGTTCAGGCTGGTGCTGAGCTCAAACCAGTCATTAGTCTGTTGCCTTGCTGAGCTGCTTGCTTAACTTCACAGTCTGTAGGTGGGCAGATTCTCACCAGAGTCAAGCAGAGGGGCATCTTCTGTGTGTTCTGGGGTATGTGGGAAACAAACAGAGCCCTGATATCTGTGCTGGGGATCAGCTTCCAGAGCCCTCAGCTCTCACCAAGCAGTAAACACTGCAGGCGGGAGGGTGCTGTGGAGCTTGAGAAGTCTTCTGATCCGCTGTCAGAGAGAGTCTCTCCAGTTTCCTCTGAGGTAGTCCCCTCTGTAGGCACCTGTGGGTTCAGGCACTGAGCAGTATTCACCAGAACCTTTGGCCTCCCTTTCTGGCTTTCTTATCTTGGCTTTGTGGGGCCTCTCACTCTCCAACACTGACTCATGTAGGTGTTTCACACCTAGGCACAGTGGAGAGATACTCCCAGGCGATTTTTCCTTATTTTTAGGCCTCCAGAGTAGCTCAGTCTAAGATAATGGGTTCCCTCTCCAAATGGCATCTGCCTGCCTGTTCTCCAGGATCTGGGGAGTGAGAGAGAGGATTTGTTCTCAGCTGATCTGACTCACAGGAGCCTTGTGAGATCAAGGAGCTTGGCCCCTCGGGGTAGGTACACCAGTCTCTTCTTCATCAGGGCTGCCTGGCTTACCTTTTGGATGAGGTTCTCATTTCCCCTCCTCCAGCAGGGGAGCTGGGGCTGGGGTCTCTACCAGGTGACTTTTCCTTTCTTGTGTGCATAGCCTTTCCATTTCTAGGTGTTTTTCAGCTGACCTATCAGCTCTTTCATGGAATATTCTGCTTTACCTCTATTTTCTTTTTGGAATTGAGTCCACCCTTTGTTATTCTGACTCTTTTCCTTTAGGGAGTCATAAGAAGGCGGTTTCTAATTTGCCATCTTCCCAGCACCCCTTGTAAAGGAATGGCTCTTCAAAAAAAAGAATTCAACAGCAGCCTAGGGCCAGCCAGGAGCAACATTCCTCAGAGATCTGGTCACAGCAAACAGACTGGCAGGAATCCAAACCCCAATTTTGGAAGGGGCATTGATGATTTTGCAGGCAAGATATTTTTCCTTGTACTTTAAGGCTGTTTCCTTTATTTTGTTTTGTTTTTCTTGATTGTTCATTTGTTTTTGAGACAGGATCTCACTATGTAACCCAGGCTGGACTTGGACTCATGATCCTCCTGCCTTGGTCTTCCAAGTGCTAATATTATAGGCAGTGCCACCATGCCCAGTTAAGGGTATTTCTTAAGCGACTATTCATTATTAAAGTTATCACACACCTATTTAAATCCTTGGAGGAAGGGTAAAAAATAAAACAAAAATAAGCACAGCTGAAGGTGAAAATCCCAACGCAGCCAAGAAACTTTAATCACAAGGCTTATAGAACAATGCTGTCCCTTCAGGAAGCCTTTGACTATCCACAGTTCTAAATAGTTGTCTTAAAGTAACAAACTGGGGGGAGAAATATCAATCTCAGCTTTCCACTTGATTTCTCTGAGGTATAACACTTCAACTTTAGATAAGACTTACTTCCTTTTTTGTGGTACTGGGGGACTGAACCCAGGGCCTCGCACATACTTTGCAAGTGCTCTGCCACTGAGCTGTACCTCTAGCCCCTTTTTTATTTTTTAAATTGAGACAGGGTCTCAACCAAGTTATGCAGACTGCCTCTGGCCTCGAACCACCAATCCTGCTGCCTCCGCCTCCCTAGTTGCTGGTATTACAGGCGTGAGCCACCACACCCCCCTGAAAAGAATTACTTCAGTGGTTTATATGATGGTGTAAATTCATTGATATGAGATTTGAGGGGGTTTCTGCCCTGAAAACACTGAGTTACTAACAGTACAAATTACTTTTACTATTCAAAGACAATAAAGGAGAGTGAGAAAAGTTCTGAGCTGATTGCCCCCTTTTAATTTGCATTTGTGTCTACCTTGCACACGATCTCTATACCACAAGAATTGTCTCCATGGCTCTGTGCTCCAATCTTCTCAACTCTGCTGATCACTCCAAGGGGAACATCAAGGATGAAGTGTGGGTCCTAGGTTTAAGAATTAAGGTTAATGCCTGTCAACGTCAGTCAACAGTTTTTTCATGTTCTAAGTTTTCATAAGGTTACAAAACACGCTTGTTTCCTTTGCATTTCCTTTTGCCCCAGCTAAGAAACGGATGTCTGAGTTACAGTATACCTTCTGAGGTCTATATTGAGACTACAGTGAAACTTCCTCTCCAGGTCTAAGTGGTACTTTAACAGCCTTCTGGTCAAGATACAAAATCTGTTTGCAAATGGGACATCTTAAAACTCATCCTCTGGTTAGCTCCACAACCCACTCCCCAAAACAATTAGCCATTGAAAACCCTGTGAATAGCAGAGAAACAACAATAGTGTTTTGTCTGTTGTACATAGGGTCGCTATGAGTTGGACACCAACTCGACTCAATGGCACCTAACAACAACTGGTTATCTCTGGGTGATGGGATTTCAGGCAACTGTTTACTTTCTTCTTTTACTATGAAGAATTTTTTATTAAAAAAATTTTTTTAAACTCACCCTCTCTACATTTTTGAAGTACATCTTAAAGTCCGTCACTGTCAGAGTTCCACTCACTGCTCCCATAAATGGGCAGATATACATGACATCTTTCACTGAAAGAAAAAACCCGAAGTAGCAACCACTGTTATAGACTTGTGCTTCAATAACTCTTGGCAGAGTTTCCAAATGTGTGCATGTGTGTGGGTACACATACATGTGTATGTGAGAGAGACTCCAGTTTTCTAGAAATTTTAAACTTAAAAAAGATATTTTAAACTTTATAGAATTATATCAATTATTACTTTAAATAAAGACAGATAGCGAGTTCTCTAATAAAGTTCGATTGTTTAAAATGAAACTTTAATTTGTGGCCAGGCATGATGGTGCACACCTATAATCCCAGCACTTGGGAGGCAGAGGGAGGAGGACTGAGTGTTTGAGGCCACCCTGGGCTACATAACGAGACTCTCTCACAAAACAAAAAATAAACAGGAAAATAAAAACAAAAAACCTATTTGCTACTTAATGAGATTAAGTAAAAGGTCTCATAGTAAGTGATATTTTGTCATTTTTTTCCAGGTAGTTAACATTTTCCCTGGGCGAAAAATATACCATACACAAAACATTAATTAAACTCTTTTGATACTAGGCTATCATTTCATACATTACTGTTACTTAAAACAAATGAAAGCTAAATACTGTCCCTTAATGCACCTCCGAGGGAAACTGCTTTATGGACCACAATGATGAAGTACAAAAAGACTTATTTCATGCCTGGGGGTGTAGCTCAGTGGTAGAGCACTTGCTTAGCATGCAGAAGGCCCTAGGTTTGATCCCCAGGACTAGATAAAAAAGACATGTTTCAAATATCTCATCAGCTTCCTTACCAATTTTAACTTTCTTTTTGTTATCAATCAAGTACACAACATATTTAATTTCTATGAGTGTTAAGAAGCTCACATCTATCATAAAACTCCCACATCTTCATTACTTTCCCCAAGTGCCATTTCACTGGAATGACAGGAACATACATAGCTATAGGTGAGTCTGGGTGGGAAAATTAAAGGTACTAAAACTGTCATTTATCAGCCAAATTCTCACAACACTTCCATTCAACTTTTCTGTAATTCATTATGTACTGAGTATCACGCAGCCTGAGATCTGTGAGATACTATACAGAAAATGTCCTAGATAACCTGATTAAATGCTACCACAACAATGTGGACACACGTGAGAAAGCTCAGAAAAACAGCAATTTAACTCAGCAGGGAAGCAGGCAGGGGGAGAAAGGGAAGAGCAGAAAGAGAGAGCAAGTGGTTAGAGGTTAGCGTGGCTGCATCCAAGGGTACAATGAAGAGGAAGGTTCGTGAGGCCAGAGAGGATGGAAGAGAGCACATCAGGGAGTGCTTCTGCTGAATGCTAAGGCATCCTTCAAAGGCAAATGATTGTATAAACAATAACAAACCTCAATGTACTGTGGAGTTTATAACATGTATAAAAGTAAATTAAATGGCAACAATATACCATAAAGGCTGGAAGGGGACAAATGAAAGCATAAAATTGTATAGTTCTTATTCTATATATGAAGCAGTGTAAATTCATTTGCAGGTAGACTGGGATAAGCTAAAGATGTAAAGCAATCAGTAAAATAATAAAAAAAGCTATAGCTACTATGCAAATATAGGAGATAAATAGAATCTTAGAAAGTACTCAGTTAAGCCAAAAAATGACCAAAAAAGAGAAAAAAAATAAAACAATGAATAAATGGGTCAAAGAGAACACAAATACCAAGATGGTGGATTTAAACCTAATTATGTTAACAATTATATAACATGTAAATGGTCCAAACACCCCAATTAAAAGGCATAAATCATTGGATTGAAGACAAAGCAAGATCCCAACTATATGTAGTTTAAAAGAAACCCACTTTTAATATAAAGGCACAAAATGTTTGAAATTGAAAGGAAGACTAGACATATCATGTTAATACTAATCAAAAGAAAGCTGCAATATCTATAATAATATCAGACAAAGTAGATTTCAGATCACATAATATAATCAGGCAATTTCCTATTAATAATGGGGTGTATTCATCACAGGGACATAATAATTCTAAACATTTACGCACCTAGTAACAGAACTTGAAAATACATAAGGTAAAGTTGGGCACAGTGGCACATGCTTATCATCCTAGCAACGTGGGAGGTGGAGGCAGAAGGATCAAAATTTCAAGGCCAGAAGCAGCCTGCATAACTTAGCAAGACCCTGTCTCAAAATAAAAAATAAAAAATGGGCTGAGGGTGCAGCTCAGTGATAGAGCATTTGCAAAGCATGTGCAAGACCCTACATATTGAACCTACCGTACCTAGGGTACCCTAGGGTACTACAGTACTGCGCTAAAAAAAGGAAATAAAGTGAAACAGATAGATCTTCAATGAAAAACACATACATCCTCAGTTATAGTCAGAGATTTCAAAGACCCTCTCTCTATAATTAATAGAAATAGAAAATGAGTAAGGACACAGAATACTTGAACAACACTACCAATAAACTTAACCTAAGTGACATTTATAGATCATGTGAATCAATAACAGCAGAACACACAATATTTTCAAGTGTACACAGAATATTCCAAAAGACCAAATTCTGGGCCATAATACAAGTCTTTGTGGTGGGGAGAGAGTTTAAGACAGGGTCTTGCTATATAGCCCCAGCTGGCCTCAAATTTGCTATGTAGTCCAGGCTGACCTTGAACCTGCACTCATCTCCTACCTCTGACTCCTGGGTATTGGGATTACAGGTGTGTGCCATCATGCATGGCACAAGTCTTGATATATATAAAACTACTCAAGTCATAAAAATTGCCATATGTTTTCTGAACACAAATAGAATGAAATCAGAAATCAATAATGAAAATTTGACAAATTCACAAACATGTGACAGTTAAACATTACCCTCCTAAATACCCTAAGGGTCAAAGAAGAAATCAAAAGGAAAATTTAAAAGCATTTTGAACAGAATGAAAGTGGAAACATGAAGTCGTAATTGATGAGGTGCTGTTAAAGCACTTGGAGGAAAATCTAAACACGTGGGCCAGAGGAGAACAAAGGTCTCTAAATAATGACCATGGTTCCTACTTTAATAAACTGGAGAAAGAAGAATTAAAAGTAAGGAGAAGATAGGAAACAATAAAGATCAGAGTGGAAATAAATGAAATAGAAAACAAACAAAATAATGAAGCCAAGAGTTGATTCTTCGGGAAGATCAATGAAATGGATAAACTTTTAGCCAGGTTGATCAAAGGGACAAAAAAAAGACAGTAGGCATTAACATTACAATTGCAAGAGTGATAAAGGTGATGCCACTACAGATTGTTTAGGTATAAAAGGAATAATAAGAGAATATGATAAATGACTTTTTAACAATAATTTTACCAGTTGGATTAAACCTGCAAAAAATAGAACCTAAATAGTCCCATAGCTACTAAAGACATTAAATTTGTAGTGAAAACCTTTCCATAAAGAAAACTCAAGGCCCAGGAGGCTTCACTGGTAAAATCTACCAAATATTTAAGGAAGAAATAAATTCTCCCAGACAACTCAGAGAGAATAATTCTCAATTCATCCTATGAAGCCAGTATTATTCTGATACCAAAACCTTGTAAGTCAACTTACAAGAAATGTACAGAATAATATCTGTCAT